>PVIC010023548.1:0-26759 GCA_004025085.1 Thryonomys swinderianus | reverse complement strand
AAAATAATCTCATTGAAGCAATAATAAAAGTTTAAACCTAATTTTACTAATGCATTTTCATAATGCAGGTAATTTTTATCAATCTCACAACCAGATTCATTGCAAGGATGTCTGTGCATTTAAGACAAAGGATGAGTTCTGGGAGGGCTGTGGCCCATTCAAAAGGACCTCGCAGTTCACCACTGGACATCGGCAGCTGGCTCTTGTTTTGTTTTGCAGGATCTTTCTGTCAAATAGAGATCCACATATATGTTTTAAGAAATCAGAGTGCATGGAATTTTAAAAAATATATGGAATTGAATTAATTTAGCTACTTTTTTCTTTTTCCTTCCCTTTCTTTCCCTCCATCCCCCCTTCTTTCTTTTTCCAGCACTGCAAATTGACCATCTTCACACTTGGCTAGATCTTAACTCCTCTTCCTTAAGTTTAATGGTTTATATTTTAAGACAAGGTCTTAAAAGTCCATAAATTGCCCCGACTGGGCTCAAAATTGCAATCCTCCTGGCTCAGCCTATCAGAGTGCTGGGATTACACACATAAACCCCCATACCTGGTTAATCTGACTGATTGTTGAGAGATTCCAAATCTGAGCAAGCTAGGATAGACATGGACGCGTATGGTCATCAGGATCAGAGTGGCCCTGGGCCCCGCTCGGTGAGCTCTGGTGAAGTTTGTGGCTTCAGCTGGGTAATGATAGGAAGGATAGCAACACCTCCTAGGTAGAAAGCTTGTAGACAGGTACACCGCAGACAGCCCATTTGGTTGGCAGCACGGCCTGTGCAGGCAGCCTGCTTTCTGTATACCCTTCCTGTCTCTGCCTTTCTGACCGTGAGACCTAGGTCAGTCTCTGTCGTTCTGTGCCTCAGATTTCTCACTTGTGAAGTAGAAGCAAGACTCAAACTTGCCTCATGGGGATCCTTTGAGAACTGAATAATTTACTAATTGTAAAGCACCATGAATGGAAGCTTTACATAATTACATAACAAAAAAAGAACTGCTCTCATTAGTTCAGTTTTCTTAATCTAGGATATCAGCCATCATTAAAGGAGACCCATATTTTTTATGCTTTCAAAGAAATGGACCTACTCTGCCAATGAACAATTAGAAGATCCCTGAAACTAAGTCAGCGTATTAATTTTTTTCAAACCTTAAGACAGTGACATTTCTGTGGGAATGTACATCTGCCACAGATGCACTGGAAAACTCAATGCTGACTTCGAACTGTAAGAATAACCTGTCCAAACTGAGCATGGTGGCGCACGCCTACAAGCCCAGCACTCTGGCAGGCCGAAGCAGGAGAACTGCAGAGCTCGAGCCAGCCTAGGCCACTTAGTGAGTTAACAAAACCGTGATTCAGATTTTAAAAAGGGGTGAGGGGCTAGGGATTTAGCTCACTGGGACGGCCCTAGATAGGTTCAGTACCCAAGTATTAGGAGGAGCAAGAGTGGAATTGTATATTCAGAAATGACCTTAGTCGTCCAGATGAAATCTTCGTATAAATACTGAGTCAGGAAAGAAAGGTGTGAAGTTTTCATTTAACACCCCAGCAGATAAGCACACTAGGAAGTATTCTCTTCCTTCCAGGGGAGGAAATGGCTCCCAGGGAGTGGGGGACAGCAGGGACTCTGGCCCCAAACTGTGGCGTGGCCCTGGCCACATCTCTTGCTCCTTCCAGGTTCGCCAGTCTTCCTCCTCCGGGCCTCTTCTCACCTGCGCATGCAGGTGACCACAGCTGCCTCCAACTTGTGGGACTGTTACACAGATGAAAAAAATAACGCCCGGAGGAAACAGCTCCAACCCATGGTCACGTCTGTGCCCTAAAATAAATGCTCCCCTTCCCCTTCTTCCCAGAAGCAGACGCCTCAAGTGTCATGTTATTCAGATTATGTCCTTTTCAGACTTTGCAGCCAGCTGTTACCAGCTTGATATTTAATGCTTTATCCTTTCGCTTTCCCTTTTTCCTGGTAAATCTCAGTCAAGTGCCTGGATGAAGCCTGACCTTTTCCTAAATTATTACTACTATGATTCCGGATGTGCTTCTGCGGCCTGATGCTCTGTCCACAGATGGATGGGGCCTCTGTGTCCCCTTCAGCCCTCCCATGTGACCAGACCATCTGACAGTGTGGTCCCTATGCTTTCCTGTCTAAGGATCTGGACAGAATTGCATAAGGCAAAGATGTGAGGGATTTGACTCTGTTTACTGATATAAATCTCTATCCTCTCAAATCCCACATTGACAGAAGTTTGATTGTCAGTAGATTATTCCTGCAATATCCCCTTATCTCCCTTAATTCTGCCACCCAGGGTTAACCCGTTGTTAATGCTGTCGAACAAATGTCGGGCCCTGTGTTCACCCATGGGAGAGCTGGAAAAGCCTAGAACGGGTACGAAGCCTTGCGCCCATGCACAGAGAGGGCACCTGATAGGCGAAGCAGGTGGCAGTGCTGAAGCGAGGACCGGGGATCGAATTCCCCTCGATGGGGACCTGAAGGTGACAACTCATCTCAGAGGAGGTTTACATTTTTGTCTATTAGAAACATTTATTTTTCTTTTCTGGTGATTTTTACATTTTGGGGGCAGTGCTGAAGACTGAGCCCAAGGTCTTGCATTGAGCCACATCTCCAGTCCTTCTCCGTGTTCCCCTCCCCTGCCCTCCCCTCCCCTCTCCTCACAGGGCCCTGAACTCACTATATAGTCCAGGCAAGCCTCGAACTCAGCAATCCTCCTGCCTCTGCCTCTGGAGTGCTGGGATTACAGGTGTGAGCCACCACACCCAACATTGTGGTATTTGGTACTGACTGCTGGTGGGCATGAGTCACCACACTCGGTATTGTTATATGTGGTTACCCGGGATCGAATTCAAGACCTTGCCTTGCTAGGCAGGCGCTGGAGCCACTGAGCTCATCTCCAGCCCCCGTGTTTTATTTTGAAATAAAGTTTCCCTAAGTTTCCCAGGTTCACTCGAACTTCACATTCTTTTGCCTCAACCTCCCAGGATTCTGAGATCACGGTGTGCACCACCACACCTTTTTTTGTTGAATTTGTGTAATTAATTGGCACCTATTAGAATGTTCTTTGTTGTTCTCTTGTAAGTGAGCATCTAAGTACAGTTTAGAAAGCCAGGGGCGGCAGCGAGGAAGACAGGGTCCTATTGAAGGGTGGCTTTCCAGGTGAGACCACCCATCTGTGCTGGTCCCTTTACGAGTGTGCTGCGGTGTTGTACAAAATTAAGCGGCTCCTCCATCCTAGGCGTGGAGCAAGACACAGAGAAAACCAGAGAGGAAAAGTGTGTGAGGTGGAGCCAGGAAGAGGTGGGAAGCCCAGGCAGGACGGGTGCTCTGTGGGTCCGGAAGGCGGGCGGGGCCAGGGCATCGCAGGGTCCGACGCGAGCAAGAGGGGCCTGGTTTCTCCTTGTCTCTCAGCTGAGAGGGTGGAGAGCTCCCAGGAGGTGCAGACGGTGAAGAAAGCAGCGCTGTGAGGAAGCGAAGGGACACGAGGCCCTAGCAAGCTTCACCGGTGAAAGGCCTCTCACGAGGGCTGGGCCTTGGGAGGCGACTCAGTGCCCTGTGAGACGGGAGCCGGAGCTGTGCGTGAAGACAAAAGGGGCAGCCTGTCTGCAAAGGAGGCAGAAGCCATGACTGACGTGAGGGTTCACTTGCAGGTGAAAGTTGGAAGTGGTGGCCCGGAGGGTCATGTGGAGGTGACTGCCTTGCTGAAGTATTTGCGTTTATCGTGACATGTGCGGCTGAGCACTGTAAGGTAATGAACTCATGGGGAGACGTTTATAGAGAACTGGAAACAAAAAAACACGTTTTCTTTGACCAAGCCTTGTTACATGCTCATCCCTTAAACCTTCATGGACTCTATTCAGGATTATTTCTTTTTAGCCTATTTCTGACAGCTCCTTAGACCCAGCTAATTCCCGGTGTAACCCACGCTCCCACGATGGCCCAGCCTAGTACACCCAGTGCTTGCTGGTCTTCAGCAGAGCGTGTCACAGTGGCTGGCAGATCTGCCTCCCTCCAGCCCAGAGCTCCACTGTGCTGTCGGCACGGCAGAGATCCAGGACCCGGGTGGGGCAAGTCCTTCCACGCAGAGTCCTGAGAACTGGGGGAGCAGTGGTGTGGATCCTTGTGCTGTGCGGGGGACAATGAGGCAGGAAGAGGGGCCTCCTGCATCCCCCTTTCCTCTCTGTAGGCCAGCCTCACTACCTTAGCCACTCTAGCTGACACAGCGCTGCCCTGGCAATGATGCCCACGGGAAGGTTACTCGAGGAGAGCAAGAGAACTGAGCCCCGTGCTCGCCTTCAGCCTGCCGACTCGCCCCACAAGCCTGACACTCCTCCCAACACACCCTTTCTCCTGCCTTTCTTTTCTTCTCTGTTTCTTGGCTCTGTCAGTAGCTCCAGCAATGATGACCCTACGAACAGATGAGGCATCAGGCACCCAAGTCCTGTTGGTGACAGGTCTTGATTGCTGCAATTACTGGACAGAAGAAAGGAGCAAATATGTATAGGCAAGGTCATTTTAAGTTATAAACGAGTCCCAGGGTCAGTCTGCTCTTATCAGAAATCTTAATTCGCTGAAATGTCTGCCTATTCTGTTCTGGGGTTAAGCATCTCCCATCATGACCTTGGGAGTATGGCTGTGTAACCCCGAGGGAGCTAGGAGCCATCATAATGGGCAGTTTAGTGTGTAAGATCTCATCATAAATTAAACCTTAAACCAAAGGTTTTGTGGAAGAAATTCGTGCTTCATATTTATATTCTGTATCACATTTTTATGACTAACATTAATTTAGTGCTTCTTTGAGTCTAGGCACTGTGTTGAATGCTTTTTTGTGTGTGCACACGCACACATATGCCCACACACGCACATCCAGTCAATCCTACCAGATTATTCTTGTTAATAAGTTACTCTTATTCTTATCATAGCAGGAGAGCCCTAGAAACATTCAATATCTAATTGAGATCACTCAGTTAAATTTCAGAGGGAGAATTCTAGCCCCCACTCCCTAACTCCAGAGTAAATACTCCTGGCTGCTTTGTGTTGAAGTTTCCAACTGGTTCGCCACTCATCCTTGACACATGAGAACATCTGATAATTAGATTCCAGATTAACAGAGTTCTCAAATCCTCTGAATTTTAACTCCACTGTAAAAGAGACAAACAGTGAGGGTAAAAATATGTGTGGGAGGTTGTCACTTTATCACAGCTCTCCCTTAAACTCACTTAATGGCTTCCCGTTGTGGATGAAACCCGTAATGTGGTCCGAAAACACCGTGTGAGCCTGTGGCTGCCTTGCTTTTCAGCCTTGCCTCCGACCCATCTCTGCTTTTCACATGCTCAAGTCACACAGAAGTAAATGGCAGAGCCAAGACCCAAACTCAGAAACTTTTTCTTTTTTCAGAGACACTAACCAGTGTGGTAGATAGATGGGTAAATGGATGGGTGGATGGATGATGCATGGCCAGATGATTGAATGGACAGATGAATAAATATGTGCACACTCTCACAAGGGGCAGTAGGAAGGAAAGAAACAAGGGAGATCATTTAAAAAAAAACTTACCTCCTTTCCTGGTGTTTGTAAACAACCAGTCAGATCCATCATCACCTTGTATCACCAAATGCTGTGCTCCTCCATAAGAGTGGAGTCCTCATCCATGAAAGACAGTGCACACATGTACTCAAGGAATGCAGAGCTGCCTTCTATCCAGTTATGTGGTTGTACTCACTCACCTGTGTAGATAGGTAGTAAACCTGGCTACATAAAATATCAGTTTCCAGTGGTGATGGGTAAGACAAACGCAGCATTAATTCTTAAAGCCATTGAAATAGAAGGGACAAAGTCATTGCCACTTTGCATTCTGCTGAAAACTCATAATCTACTTTTTTATGTTAACATTTGTTAAAAAAAATGTAACTTGTATACACAGAGGTGTATACCAATCTTCAGACCGCAACACAGCTCAGTGAATTTACAAGTTGTCACCCATCCTTACAGTTACTATCCAGACAATATTATACAACCTTCGTGGCTTCTCCCAGGGAAGCCTCCTCCCAACTCCCAAACTCTTCCTCCCTCCAAAAGAACAGTACCATATTTCCACTGCCTTCGATGCACGGTGCCTGTTTTGAGCTTTAGATAGCAAGATCACGTATTATACTGTATGGAGTGGGGTAGGGATCTTTTTAATCCACATTATGCTTATTTCAGGTAATTTATCTCAGTATATTTATATTGTACATAGCACTTAAAAATAATGTCTGTGTAGTAAGTATACCATTATTTGAATAAAGCATAGTGCTCGCTTCGGCAGCACATATACTAAAATTGAATAAAGCATAATTCATTTGCTGCTGTTCCTTGGACATTTTGATTGTTTCAGGTTTGAAGCTGTAACAGATAGTACTGCTGTGAACATTTGTGAACATTTAGAGGACATTTCTTTTGTATTTCTCCTGGCTTTATATGTTGGCTAGAATTGCTGTAGCATAGAGTAAGAATATTTTAGCTTTAGGAAACACTGCTAAACCAGTGCTCAAAGTGGTTCATCTATTTCACACACCCATCATCAGTACCCGGTTACATTAGTTCTATATTTTTATTAACATTAGTATTTCCCATCCTCTCTTCTTAGCCATTCTACTGGATTTTGAATGTAGATTCCTTTTGTTTGAAGTTACATTCCTTCCAGACTAAAAAAGGCTAGCTCCTTTCCACGTGTTTATGGGTCTCTTAGCTATTCTATTAAGCACATGTTACATTTTGCCCATTTTCCTATTGAGTTGTCTTTCTCTTACTGACTTAGAGATCCCATGGATGCCGCTTCTCAGATAATGTTGTAAACTTTTGTTTCCTGTTCTGCAGTTGCATTACCTTTTAATAAACAGAAATTCTTATCTTTAATGCAATAAAACCTTTATCTTGTGATTAATGACTTTCTGTTGTCTCAGAAACTTTTGTCCAACTTAATATCGTGGATAATAGTCTCCTACATTCCATAAAGTCTTGTTTTTTCTTTCCCTTATAATCTACTAACCCGTGATTTTTGCACAGGTATGTGGTAGAAAATCTCAGTTCATTTCTTCCAGGCACATATGTAATGGAGACAGCAAAAGTTTTAGAAAATCCTTTCTCCTGTGCTGCCATTCTGTCATAAATCCAGTGACAATATGTTCAGCTCTCTTTCCGGTCTCCCTATTCTTTCCCACTGTCCTGTTTTTCCATTCATGTGCCAAGATCATAACGTTGTGATTGTGCTGTAGTTTTATAATGAGTCTTTTCATTTGGTAGCATTAAATGCTCCAGATGTACATCCTGGCTAAGTGCTGTAATGATTACTTTGGTATTAAACCTAGTAGCAACTGACATTTACTGAGAACTTCTTTTATCTCAGGTAATTTGCGAATCCTTTTACACTTGTGCTTAATCTTGACAACAATTTGATGAGAGAGAGGATATCACTTCTTTTTTTTTTCCTAAAGGAGGAAATGGGGGTGTAGAATTGTAAAGTGGTCAGGGTCCCATTGCTGTTAAGTAGAGACACTCAGACTTGCACCCAGACCAGCCTTGGCCAAGGAATCCTTGTTTTTTGGTAACACACTGCCAGCCCGGGATGCAACTTCAGTCATTTTGAATCGGCTGTCTATGGGGGCCGCATTTCTGATTTTCAGCTCCAATACTAGCCAGTATTTTCTTTTTTCTTCTCTCCATGTCAAAGAAAAGAAAAACCCTATGGAGAAGGTGAACAATGAAGCACAGGCTTAGTGACTTTGTCTTTTCATTGTGGATTTCACACTATTTTTAGGCCTGGTAAAGGACAGAAGAGACTATCAGAAGTTCTGTGAAACCAGACTGCAGGAGCTGGGAATGGCTGCAAAGGCTTAATGCCTCTGAGCCTCCACCCCAAATAGCCAACAGGGAAGCTTTGTTCAGGGCCCAGCTCCTCAGCATTGAGCGCACTTAGAGTTCTTTGCCTTCACTCTCCTTTCTCTACCTCCTCTACTTACAAAAGGTGCTGAACTTTTAGCACCCTCCCACATAGTACCACCCTCCAAATTTCAAATCATTACAGAATACCAAGTCTAAAAATAGAATACTCAAGTTTTTCTTAAGAGGGTAGGATGATTTTCTTCTGCAAAGTTATAAGTAATCCGTTTGCACCTGAGAATTCATAACCATATAATCCAGGTTGGCCCTAGAAGCATAATGAGTTTGCTGGGGAAGTGTTGGTCAGGTTTTCTGTGCCGGTCAGGTTTTCTGACTCTTCTGGCAGTTCTCATGTGTCAACTGTTCTTGGGTGTATGTGACTTATTCCCCATGTCTTGTTAGAATTTTATAAGAAAATACCCTGCATATTAGACCTATTTAGATCTCTGTTCCAGGGTACACAATACCGTATCCCACTGCAAAGGAAATAGCTCATAATGCCAAGGTAAAAATATTATAATTGCTGGGCGTGGTGGCTCACGCTTGTCATCCCAGCACTCGGGAGGCAGAGACAGGCAGATTGCTGAGTTCGAGGCTTGCCTGGGCTACATAGTGAACTCAGAGCCAGCCTGAACTACAAAAAAGTGAGACCCTGTCTCAAAAAATATATATATATAATTCACCCAGTGTCTTGAAATATCTATGTCTCCATGGTCATTTGTAAATGGGTTCAGAGTCCCTCAGCATGACCAGGATTACAGAAAGAATTTCACCATCTCAGAAATTATATGTGTTTTAGAAAATTCCCTTGAAATAGCAAAACTGGTCTGTCTTTTCCTGTGTCATTTGTCATTGCATCTTCAGTCAAGTAATTTTCTTACATAATGGTTTGCATTAGGTGGTATGAGTAAGTGGGAAGGGTGTATAAACAACCAGAAATTGTCACACAGGGGTAAATACCTGCTCATCAGACGTTCGCTGGGCCTATCGACTGCTATTTCCGAACCTTAGATCCTCTGTGAAATGTGTAGCCATCCTTTCTATACAGGCAGTAATAATTAAGGAACTAAACTTCAGCGGAAGCACAGTTTCCAAATTCTGTATGTTTTTAATATTAGAACTTGAAAAATGCATGATCTGATGTATGTATACGGAGACAGCTGGAACTTTAGAATTGGCAGAAGCCTAAGAAATTAGCCTCTTTTAGAGGTAAGAAACCTGGGGTCCAAGGAGCTGAGATGACCTCAGGGTCACAGGGCAGCTATCATTACCCTGCATCAGCCCTTGTTTTCCGAGACCCTCCTGACTCTGGGTGCAGATGCAAATAAGAACAAATTGACTTTGATCGGTGCTATGGTTGCTTGTAGGTTGTGCTCCAAAGTGCTTGTGCTACAGCGTTGGCCCCTAATGTAGCCTAGTAAGTGTTGAAACCTTTAAGAGGTGGGAGATAGTTAGGTTCCTGGGGACATGACCTTGGAAAAGATAATGCTGGGTGGGCTCTTAGTGTGGGTTTTCAAGACAATGAGCTGTTATGAAAGAGTAAACCTGTTGCGTGCACACTGTTCTACTTTCTGTCTGGCAGACCATATTATTCCATGTGTCATGTTGTGATGTAGCCTTCACTAAAGCCAGCAGATGCTAAAATGGTGAGCTAACTAATCCTCTTTTCTTTATACATTTTGTTAGAGGAGTAGAAAATAAATTAGAACAACAATGCTACAGATGTATACCATGTTCTTGTTTTTATTTTTAAAAAATTGCATGTGTAGGTTATGATTGCTTTCAAAGCTGGATGACATCTACATTCATTAGATGTCAACAGATTAATAGAATGCTTTCTACCTTCAACTCTAAAATTATCTTTATATTCTAGTTTTAAAAGACCAATGAATTGAATTTTTTTTTAGGAAGAGAGTCCCATTATGTTAAAAATAGTGTGCTTAAAAACAATTTAGTTTTTAAAATGTCTTACTATTTCTGTCTCATTGAAAACTTCGCTCTAAATTTCATTTATAAAATCATTGCCTGTGGTTCTTTTTTTTTTTCCACTCATGAGACTTGTTTTCCCTACAAAGTAGTAATAAACCTCACAGTCTTTGCTTTTGTTTGCTTTTGTTTTAAACCTCTGGACTGAGGACTCTATTTTTGTTTTTCATTTTTTTCTGAGGACTCTATTCTTTAGTTCATCCCTGTACTCTGACCCAAACTCACATTTATAAAAGGGTAGCCAAAGCCAGGGTCCACCTGGTAGTTGAACTTGTTAATCTTCCTGGGCCAAATGTGCTTTGAACTTACTCTTGTAGTGATAGGACTTCCATCCTCCTAGTGGGGCGTCCTTCATTCCACGGTTGTCCCAGCTTTCAGGTGAGGAAATGGAGGCACAGAGAGTTAAAATGATTTTGTCCAGATCACTCAGCTTGTAGATGGCGGTGAGACTGGAGCATAAGCAGTTTTCTTCCTTTAGCATCTTTGTGACCTTGTATGTCAAGAACTCTTAGAAAGCCCTCCACCTTTCTGACAGTCCTGACCTACAGTGGATCAAACTGTGCAAACCAGTCCTTCCTGCTGCGTAGCCTTTAAACCTAAATATCTGCACTGTGCAAGCTTTAGAAAGACATAAATCCCATCAACGTAAAGTTCTTGCCATTATTTCTGGGCAGCACAGCAAGGTTGAAATTGCCCTTATTTTGTTGATGGGGTAGTGAGATGACACTAGAGATGCACAGGATGAGGGTAAGCCCAGGTCCTTCTGGGGAGATGGAGACACAGGCTCTGGAGACAGAATTCTGTGTTTGATTCCTGATCTGTCACCGCGGGTTACTTCACTTCACTGTCATTCCATCTTCTCGTCTGTAAAACACGGCTACCAACAGTGTCTTTGTTGTCTTCGTGAATTCAGGAATCTCGAGCAGGAAAGGCTGTTAGAAGAGTGAGCAGTGTGTGTCTCTGTGTGTGCAGTTTCAGATTTCAGTCTGGATACTCTCCTAGGCTTTTATACAGTCACCCAGCACAATTGGTGACTCCACCCCCTTCATATCTACGGGGCCTCAAAGTGTACTCATTTGGTTCCTCCTCTCTTTCTCGCGTCCTAAAACTGTTGCACGCAGTAAGAAACTGTACAGTGTGGCGCCGATGACGATGGAAGCAGTCACTACGAGCCACTGTTTGCTAAGGCTATGGTCTGTGCTGGGAATTTTTCCGCACACTTATGAACAACCTAATTGGATGCTTACAAGTGAATGTGGCTCTGTATTTCACAGATCATGAAGTAAGTTTGGGGTTTCATTATTGAAGGATCTATACCATGATAGGGATCATCAGATTTGATATTTGCCTTCAGGTAAGCATTGCACTTCCTGCCTTTTCATTTTCTCTTCATGGCCTACAGTTATCTCAGGTCTGAGTCTCTTAAACTAGGGTCTGTGTGCTTGCTTGAGTTTGTATTTTCCATATCAGAAATTACATACGTATAAGAATAATAATGACTACAAAGCGAGAGCCTGTCTAAAAAAAAAAAGAATAATAATGCCCTGCAGCAGTGATTTCAGCAAAATATATAGGAAAAGTTCCAAAAGAGGACAATTGCAGGTTAGTATGGTGGCTCTATGAAGTCATTATTAGGAGCTTTTTCCAACTGGCTATCATGTAGTCATTTTTATACTGACAGAGTGACTGTAGGAGCACTAACCATCACTCCTATCTTCCAAATATGAAGAAGTTGACATAGGAAGATAGAGGCAGAAGGGGACCAGCCAACCAAGTCTTCACTTTTTTAAAGGTTTTCTCTGGAAGCTGTACTCTGAAAATTCTACTTTTCTATCATTGGCATTCTATTCTGTGACTACCTTTATAGATAAGACTATTTCTTTTTAACTAGGCATAAACAAAATTGGAATTCTTTTTTTTTTTTTTTTTTTTTTTGAGACAGGGTCTCACTTTGTAGTTCAGGCTGGCCCTGGCCCTGAGCTCACTATGTAGCCCAGGCAAGCCTCAAACTCAGCAATCCTCCTATCTCTGCCTCTCGAGTGCTGGGATTACAGGCGTAAGCCACCACGCCCAGCACTGTAAAATTGGAATTCTTTTAACACAGAACCCAACTAGTATGTTTCTTGAAAAACATAAATGAATCCATCCGCTGTACAACCACACTGACCTGAGTTCTGATTCTGGCACCAGTGCTTGTGATGCGTGTGGCCTCAGAAGAATCACCTGTCCTTTGTAAGTCTCTTGTTTCTCATGTTGAGATAAGAAATTAGTAGACCCACCCACATTTACTTGTTTTAAGAGGTGACAATATGACATAAAAATAAAAAAATACAGTGAATGCTTAATAATGTTTTTAAACGTCACTACAACAAATTACTACTATACATTGTCCTGAACTCTCCTCACTTCAAACACAGGAACGCAGGACACACGTTTCCTAACTTGTTGCCTCTCTGGAAGTCACCCTTCATAGGTGTCTTTAGTTGTGCTCTCCTGGCTGCCTCAGTGTCCTGTGTCCATTTGACATGCTCACCTTTCATGGTCATTTTGACTTTGGGGAAAGCCAAAAGTCTCATAAGGTCTGATCAATTGAAAAAAGTAAATGAGGACACAACATCACTTCTTTTTAATCTTCACAAACCCACCTTGCCTTTGGATGAAGCTTGGCGGCAGCATTGACTGTATTTTTATCCCTTCTCATAAAGATCCTCATGAAAGAGAACTTCCAGGACTCCTTCAGAAAGTGTTAGGAATGTTGGGATCAGTGTGTTTGAAGTGGTGGGGGAGGGGCTGAAGGATATTTTTCAGCAGTTTGTCTTTGACTGTAACAAATGTTTTCAAACTGAAACGTTCACCTGTATTTTGATGGCACCTGGCATCAATGTGAGTCAATGCCCCAGCCCTGATTGCGTTGGTGCCCCCCCCTCCCGGTGTGCTCATCAACAGGGCTTACTCTGCACTTGCTGTGAGCCCCTCTGGACTGCAGATCATGATCTGGGTTTCTGTGGAAGGAGTCGAGGAGATACATACAGGACAGTGGGTGGAGAAATTAATTTTCAAAGCAACAGCTATCAGGAAACGTCCTGAGCTTTGATGTCAAGGAAGGCAGGAGGCCGGCTGCTGGGTCAGCTAAACTGTGCATTCAGATGTTCGCTTGGGGCCATCTAAAAAAAGCCCATGATGGACGGTTTTATTTCTGCAAGTTCCTCCTGCCTCCTGTATAAATGAGGGTGCCCAAGATGCCTGCCTCCAGGGTTACTGTGGCCGCTGTGCCATGGTGCCCTTGGCACACAATGTGCCCTCGACAAGTCTTGACTGTTATTAACAAGCTTTCTTCCCTCCCGCTTCACCCAGTGGGGCTGGTGGGTCTTAGGTTCCTCTGACTTTCTTGGCCCCAGTGATCTTTAACTTTGTGGCCTTTAACTAGGCCACAAAGTACACAAATAATAACACTAGGTCCCAAATGATACTGTGATAATGTGGTTAATAATGAATTCTGGGGTGGTCATAGCATATCACGGTGTTTCTGCACACTTGTAAATTGCACTGGCTTCAGTGCAGATGAAAAGTGGGCCTGACAGCTCCGGGCCCCGGGGAGCAAACAGCACGGTTCACCTGTGTTGATGTCTCGAGCTCTCTAAATAGCTCCGTGTCTCAGGTCAAAATTTCACATTCGCCAGCGTCTGTCTGCCAGTGATGGAGGCGGCGGTGCTGTGACTTGGTGTGCTCTTGCTTCTCATTGCTGAGGGGTGGACAGGCTTGACTAGCAAGAGGGCAGACATCACAGAACAACCCATGTTCCAGGAACAGTGTGCCAGTGTACTGTGTATCATCATAACTGCCACCTCTCTCTGTATTTGTATTGACTTTCATCCTTTCCAAAATGCTTTCCCATGAGTTGTGTTATTCTGTCCTCTGTGAGGCCTAGTGAGAAGGTAGGGGAGGGTTTCTTTGCATTGTAGTTTAGAAAATAGTCTCTGAAAGGAGAGGCCTCACTCCTGATTGGCATGGCTGGGTTTGAATCCAAATCTAGAGCTCTTGAACCCTTCCTGCATGGCTGCCCTTAGCAGCCAGCCTTTGTTACTCACATTCCCATCACCAGGACATGACACCCAACACATGCAATTTAAAGGAGGAGAGGTTTGTTTTGGCTGATGGTTTCAGTCGATGGTTGACTGGCTGCACAGCAGAAACAGCATGGTGGAAGGGACTTGGTGGAAGAAAAGTGCTGCACTCATGGCAGCCAGGAAGGAGAGAGAGAAGAGAGAAGCTAGGGACGGAAATATATCCTTCCAACCCCCAGCCCAGTGGGCCTACTTCTTCACAAGGCCCTCCCTTCCGAAATACACTCAGGTATGACTCACCAGTGGCCGATCCACTGAACAGTATAGTCCCCCATGAGCCAATCATCCTGTGCAGGCACCTTCTGTCAACACGTGAGATTTGGGGGGGAGGGGCTCCTCAGTCTGAATCATAACATAGCCTATGCCCTCACAATGTCCGGGAGAAATTAGGATTCACATGCCTTCAGATCTGGTCATGCCTTTCAGAAGGAGTGAGGTGGATCAGCACAGTAACCGCTGTCTGCTCAGGTCTGGAATTTGCACTTTTCAACAAGGGTGAAGGTATGAGAGGATTAGATGGAGGTAACTGGTGGCCAGGCCAGAACTCCTGCTTAGGTGTGATTAGGGCACAAGACCTATGGTCAGCACCGGAGTCCTTGCTCCTCAGTGATTGATTGTGCTGATATTCATCTGCTTGGTCTGCCCCAGGGCTGTCAGCAGGGGCAGAGGTCTCTGCCGAAAATTCAGCTCCCACCCTCACCTCTTCTCCTGGCTTTTCTAGGCCTGAAATTCCATTCATTCTTTGAGGTCTAATTTATTTAAAAAGATTCAATTAAAATAAAAAATACTTTCCCCGTATGCTGTTGCAGAATTCTAAAAGAACAATGAGAGACCAAGTGGGAATCGGTAGGATTTTATTGGTGCATCTTGACTCAATTGGACTCCTGTCCCAAAAGATTGAGCACTGGACAAGGAGATGTTTTTGGGGTTTATACATTGTCACAAAGGGAGTTGTCTTTCTAGGAACAGGAAGGTGGGGAGGAGTGAATAAATGAGGTTACAGAGAGAAACAAAAAGCCAATTAGTCACATCTCACACCATGACGGTTTGGTTCTTTGTAAATCTTGTGGGAACAGATTTACATCTTAAACTTTATTTATAGGACACAGTTGCCAGTTTCATCTGTATCTTTGAGGGCAAATGGTTCCTTAAAAGGTCTAAAGACTTACAGGAATGAAACTGTCTGCCCTGTTAGTATTGAGGGGCTGGGGTCAGCCTTGAAGGAAGGCAGATTATTACAAGAATCTGGCTGAACCTTTTCTGTAGAAGACCAGAGGTTGACAGTTGGGGGAGGGTCGCACTGAGCTAAGAGACGACTTTCTGAAAGAAAACTGAATTTCTTTTAGATTTTGCTTTAACATAACAGTATTATGAGGTCTGATCAAAATACATGGTGTTTATACTTTTATTATAGGTAAAGACACATTGCCATGAAAAGTTTTTACCCTCACTTCGAATGCACTTATCCCCTTATTCTTGCCACTTTCTGAAGCAGTTCCAGAAGTCCTCTTTCACGAGTATCAACCAGATGTGATAAAAGAAATTACAGTAAATCTTGCTGCCAAGTGCCACCCAACCTAAAGGCAATTTTTTAGAAACAGAAGTGTGCCCTTATCCATCTTATTCATTGCATCTGGCACTGGGCCCCTTCTGGAGCTTCCTCAAAGTCAAAATGACCATGCTGGGCTGGGGATTTAGCTCAAGTGGTGCTGCACCAATCTTGGATGCCCAAGGTCCTGAGTTCAATCCCCAAAACCACAAAAAAAAAAAATGACCTTGCAAAGTAAATATTTTGAATTGATTCAAGATACTGGGGCCACCATGACAGTGCAGCTGAAGAAACGAAAGAGGCCTTCCAGGACTGCTTCAGGAAGTAGGCAGGAGAGAGGGCATAAGTATGCTCAAAGTGAGGGGGAGAATTTGGGAGAGATTCATAGCAATGTGTCTTTTGCTGTAATACATTTTTTTAATTAAAATTTTACCTTAGTGTATTTTTGTCACACTCCATCTATTTGCTTTTGAAAACCCATAGAAGACTAGTTTGGGGAGTCACATAACCTCATCTTTGTCCCTGGAGTGTCCTCATCCTTAACATACAAGGTGGACAGGTCATAGCAACCCCAGATGAGGTGTCATGGCTGTCAAAGGCTGTCAAGGTGTAAGTCTGGTGGGTGGCTGGGATGCTGGGAGCAGCTGGGGTGGGGATACGAGGAGGAAGAGGGGTGGCCATGCCTCTCAGCCAGGCGCTCTGTCTCATCTCTCAGAGCTGTTTGGGGTGCTCTGTCCTCCAGCCATCCCTGCCTATGAGTAGAAAACAATGGCAAATGGCATCAGATGGTTAATGAGCTGCAGTGTCCCTGCTCACTGCGGTAAGGGCTCCCCAGAGAAATAATCACAGATCCTGTTTCCAAAGTTGGATTGAATTGTGTAGTAAAGAAAAGGCAGATTAAGGGCACAGGAGGAGCTGTGCCTGAGGGGCACTTGGAGTAGATTTTATAGGGTCAGGAAGGCAGATGGAGACCTCATCTTCAGCACCGGCAGCCTTAAGGCTTGGTCCTGCTCCACTGAAGAACTGGTCTGTTTCACAAAAACATAAGTGTTTAAGGGTGGCTCTGGCCTTCTGTCCTTGATCTTCTAATTGTATAAGAACTGTCCTTTAGTCACTTTTTCAAAATGCCTTTTTGTGCTTGCTTAAGCAAATAGACCTCCTGACATGTGTCATTGGGGTGCTGACTTGTGACTGTCCTCCGATCTCCCTGTTTTAAAATGCCCTCTTGTCTTCCTTCTCCTTTCTCCAGCCAGTGAGACCTGCAATGACTTCCACCCGATGTTCTTCACTCATGACAGATCCTTTGAGGAGTTCTTCTGCATCTGCATCCAGCTCCTGAACAAGACCTGGAAGGAAATGAGGGCGACTTCAGAAGACTTCAACAAGGTAAAGTGGGGCCAGGGCTCCCGGAATCACCCAAGAGGTGATGCCAACAAGCCTGTGCTCTGGTCCCTCAGCTGCCTATATCATGTGATTGCCAAGGTGAGAGAAGGAAGATCTGGCCTATTAGAGGCTGAGGATTTAGCTCAGGGGTGCCATGCCTGCCTTGCAAGTGCAAGGTAGCGAGTTTGATCCCAGGTACTGCTTAATTAATTAGGTAAGTAGAAACATCTGGTCTCTTTTGCTTTCAATATGGAAGCCAATTCTATGGATAAGCTTGGAGAAAGACTGCTCCTTTTATTGCCAACAGGACCCTTTCTTGGGAATGTTTCCAAGTGAACATTTTCCTTCATGGTGTCAGTATGAGGTGTTTTGTCATTACCTCGGGGTCATGGGGAAAGATGTCTTTGCTCCACCCGTGCAGTAGAAGGACCCAAAGGAAGACTGTGCTGGGTGGCCCATTGGTTTCTTTGTGGACTATAAATGCATTGAGGTCATCTTCCCTGTGCTTCATCAAAAGAAATTTTTGAAAGGAAAGATCTTTTAGGAAATTGAGTAAGTTTAGGTATAGAGTTTCTTGGTTAGAATAAATGCTAGGTCTTTTGAATGGAGATGCCTTTTGTTCTATGTGTGACAAAGTATTACAATAGCTTGCCTTTCCCATTTCTTGTATAGAAATTTGGGGTGAAAATAAAGCTATTAACCAGCATAAAGGAACCACATCCATGCCTTGAGATAAATAGAACTTTTATCCTGTCATAAAGTCCTGATCAACAGTAATCCCATGGCTAATAACTGGTTTTAGGTAATGTGCTTGGAGACATGGTTCTGTGATGGTCAGCCCCATGGACACAGCCCCCTTGCCACAGTGCTAAGGGACATAACCTTACCTGTAAGAGTCTAAGGATCTGGTCTCAGTTGTACTGAGGCACACTGGGCTTGGTGCATGAAATAGCATCTGAATTTCAGCTGCATTTATTATTCTTCCTGACCTTTGCCTTCCTGTCACCTTCTCTCTGAATTGACATCCCATCTTCTTTTTTGCTTATCTTTTTGGTTTGCAATACTGGTTGAAAAGAAAGAAAACCAGGAAAAGGAGACAACCCTCAATCAGGCCTAACCTGACTGTTGCACTGGACATGACCTCGCACTTGCGTAAATGGATGTTGATCTCCCTCGACCATCCGACTCCCTCTCTTTCGTGTGCTGGGCCACAGACTGAGTTCACAGATATGGACCCTGTCCAGTGACTCTCAATGCACTGCTCTGATGTGGAGCTTTCTCTTAAGGAGAGCAGGGGAGGAGACAAACCCGTTAGTTGCTTGTGATGACACCTGCCACCTCCCCAATGTGCTTCTACTGATTATGAGAGACTTTGCAGTTCAGATGCAAATCATCTCTGGGAGAGAGGAGGCCTTTGTACAGTCAAGCTAAGAGAGAGTTAACTCAGTTGTCTTTAAAAGTGGTTCTGACCAGTTTGCCCTGGAGCAGCATGACTCTTGGCCACATTGCAAAGTCACCCAGGGCCAGGCTGTGTGCACGGGGACACCTACCCTCCGAAGCCACTGCCTGTTCTGGCCTGTCAGAGCACGGTTGGGGGTGGGAAAAGCAAGGAACTTTGATTTCCTACATTACATATTTCGGCTACATTTGCCTTTTTGCCTGATCTGCAAAGTATATCAGGTACGTGCATTTTGTCACATATGTATTCACTGTCTGTTCCTGCTGTCCCAAATCACCCCAAATGCAGAAGCTGAGGTGATGCAATTTTATTGTCTTATAGTTTCAGACTTCAGAAGCCAAAAGAGGCTAAAACCAAGGCCTGGCCAGAGCTGTTTCATTTTGGTAGCTCCGAAGGAGAATCTTTTTCTTTGCTTTTCCAACTTGAAGGCGGCTCCTGCATTCTTTCATGCCCTTTTTCTCCCCCTTCAAGCCAGCATGTGCAGGTGCAGTCTTTCTCACATCACAGTCCATCACCCTCGTCCCTCTGCTTCCCTGGTTTTCTAATTTGAGTGCCTTTGAAATGATTACCTTGAACTTGGACAATCCAAATAATTACCTTCTCCTAAGGACGGTGGATGATGATCTTAATTCTACCTGCACCCTAAATCTCCGTTTGTCATAAAAAGTAACTCAGTCTCAGCTTCTGAAGATTGTAAATGGATGTGCATGGGGATCATGAGTCAGTCCATCATGGTGTAGATTTGAATTTTAGGTGGTTATGTCAGTTTAAAGTCATGAACTATGGACAGGCTACTCTTATTTTTCTTCCTGCTAATAGGTGTATTCCCAACCACATTTTGCTAGTGGCTACTTGTATACAGATATGCTTATGCTCTTTTCTTTTATGTTCGTGTTGTGCTTCCAGTAGCCTTTTCTAAAAAGAAGGACCCTGTGTGAGAGCCACCAGTTCAGTGCAAAGATGGCCTTTCAGTGCCTATGAGCTGCTGCTCTGCTTTCCCTGATAATAAATTGAAGAAGAGAGAAGTGTTGAAATCGAAATCAGTTCACTTTTCTTCTTATTATTAACTTGGTAACAGAAGAGATTGAATTTAGGAGCAAGTGTGGGTTTGGAGTTACTGGTGGATTTAATGTTTTTTTTCTTGTTGCCTAAGACTTCTCAAATTCAAATTCAGAAATTAACTTAAGAGAGCTCAACATGAAATTTAATTCCCTTTGAACTTTCTTGAATGCCATCTCAGGCCCTCACCACTTTGAACAGAGAGGATGAGGATTTAATTGTCAGTCTTGAGACTCAGGGCTCCAGGAGAGGGCTCAACTGTCCTCCTTTCTCGGCTCTGCTCTGGAGAAGCAGGACACCTCAATTCACAATTTTAATTGATCCAACAAACCACACAAGATTATCTAAGAGGCAAGAATAGCGCCTGCCACCTGCCTGTCTTTGTGGGCATCTGTACCTTGGTAGTTACGCTTCTGCTGGGAAGAGTGGTTGGAAAAGCAGCTGTCTTCTGCTCTTCCAGGCTTAGTAAGCAGCAGACGGGATGTTTTTTATTTATGTAAGAGAAGTAGAATTGGATAGTGATTAAAATATTTATTCTTTGAAAAGTGCTTTCAGTTCCTCAATATAGCAGTCTGTAGAATAATCCATTGATTCAGGCCATTGAGTTTGTATTCTGTATTTTTGCCTTTTATTACCAATAGTTTACAGTTGGCATTATTCATTTTTATGGGCACTAGAGAAGAGCTAAACTGTAGCTGGTTACTCCTGCGTGGAAGTGGGCCCATAATCATTTCCCTGAAACAGAGAGCAAGGTAGGAAAAAAGATGCAGTAATGTTTTTTTTTTGGGGGGGGGGTACAGGAATCTCATTTAACCCATTCATGAGGGGTTAATTCATGTCTTTCTGCCAGACAACTCTGAAGCACTAGGGGTATATGCAAGAGTGTCCCATCAGGCAACATGGGACAGTCCCATCAGACGTTACAAGCCACCCAGTGGGCCAACACGCACATGCTTCAGCTGGTTTAAGCTGATGGGAACATACTGAATTTTGTGTGGTTGACCAGACCACATTAAAGACTGTGACAATGGTTGATACATCACAGTGTGTACCTGCATATAGTAGTGTTTGCACACCTTGTTTGTGCATTAGAATCACAAATGAGTATGTTACCACAGCACCCAGTTATATCATAGATGAATTAAATCATGTTTTAGGAGGAAAGCTATCAATGGCTATTTTCTTTAAGGCACATTTGATCGCTAAAAGTTTGTATAGAATTATCATCAGTTGATAAATGTAATGCATCATCATTGTCAATTAGCAAGAATCTCATCCATTGATGGAACTGTATCTTTTGATCTGTATGAAACAGATTCTAATCCCTCATTTTTCTACTCCAGAGCTCTATGCCTTAGTAGTAATTAAAAATAAGTAAAAACCAGTATTCCTTCTCCCTCTCTGATGGTGGTTGTGATATTAAATTGAAGTAAGAAATGTAGCCAGGCATGGTGGCTCATGCCTGTAATCCCAGAACTTGGGAGGCAGCGGCAGGAGGATTGCTGAGTTCAAGGCTTGCCTGGGCTGCATAGTGAGCTCAGGGCCAGCCTGAACTACAAAGTGAGACCCTGTTTCAAAAAAAAAAAAAGAAAGAAATGTAAAAATGCTCTTAGAACGTAAGAAGTCTTAGGCAGTCTCAACATTCTCTTTGCAATCATTAGATAAATGCTGGCTATGAAATGTGAGTTGATTACCCTTTTCAAAAGACCTTTTTTCTTGTCCATTAAGTTAAAAAGAAAAAGTGAAGCTGTCTGTGAGCCCCATATTAAGTTCTGGATTGAATTAATAACCTATTTAACTTGGGCAAAATAGGCTCTAAACTGAAAATTTTATGAAAGTGGTGAATCAGTCCCCTTTCAGGTTACTTTATTAGGTATGATTGTTTCCCAAGGGTAGCAGCCTCCATATCAGCATGACCCATGATTCTCACATTCTTAGTGCCCTGTGAGAATTAAGACTCCTCCATCCCACTTGCCGAACCTGTCCAGAGATGGTTGAACTTTCTTAGAAATCATCAAAATATTTGTTCCTAGCCTTGGTATCACTTTAGACCCTATCAAAACCAAGATTAATAAACCAGGGTCAAGTGGCTGTGTCAGGTATTCTACTCACCAAAATGGAAAAGGGTAGTGATTTGGGGAATAGAGTTTAGTCTAGAGTGAAAGGACTATATTGAAACTATATACAACAGCATAATAAGCTCAGCACACATGGCAGAGGGTAAAATCTCAGGCTCACTATAAGAAACCATCTCCAATTAAAATAGCAGAGGCTGCACACTGGGAGAATCCAGGCCCAACAAAGACACAGCTGCCCTGGCTAGGCTGTGAGCATCTTCTGAGTCAATAGGAGAAAATCTCAATTAGGCAGGATTGGAGAAGAGGCCAGAAGGAAGCATCCTGAGAATCCCCCCAAAAGACTATCCACCCAAAATATCCTCCAGCTAGCCACATGGAGTTGATGGTAATATGGCGGAGACCAGGAATCGTGTTTGAAACCTTAAAGACAGAGAACACATGAGTGAAAAGAGGGAGATGTTCACTCCTCCAACTGCTTGTAGCATCCTGAGTTTCTGTGCAATGTTTTCAGGGGTAATCATATATTCAGGAGCTCCCTTCTGAGGCCAGCTCAACTTCATAGCAGCGGTGCAGACAGCTCTGTGTTGCTTCGTCGAGCTGGCCTGGGGAATGAAAGGTGGTCTGTAACTCTCTCCATGAATAAACATGAATCTGCTCATTTGCATGAGGCAGGTGACTGTAAAATATCTTGGAGCAAGTTATGAAAGGAAGCTTTGTGTATCCATGCCCAGGGGAAGCTGGGAAGACTCAGGGTTGTTTATCTTCATTAGAATTCCATCTAGTGCTGCTGTTATTGATCTGAACTGGGCCTGATGTAGCTAATAAAGTAGGTGTACATTTTAATTGAAACATGAATATTTAAGTAGTAGGAAGTCTCTTAAACAGCCCTAATGTCACACAGTGAGGTGAGCCATTTTTCAGCTGTCTAGGCTATTAACTAGTATTTATTCAAAAGGCTTTTCATGTGTCGCACAGGTCTTCAGGTTTGCCACACAGGCAGGCAGATCTTTTCTAGCGGCAGAACACGTCATATGAATAGATTTATTTTTCCTTTGATGTTGCCCTTTGAATACAGCAGACAAATGGCTGCATGTGTGCATGTGAGGCATTTTTAGCTGTATTTATAGACTTTGCAATTTTCTACTAGGTTAGAGTCAAAGTATGCCCCCAATGGCCTCACTGGTAACAATTAATACTAAATATAAAAGAAAGACTTAGTGACTTTGCCAACATTTCTTTTAGTAGCTGTTTAAGAAGATCCCAGTGTGTTAAAACAGGTGATGTGGAGTCCAATCAAGGAGCCACAGTGGTGAAAAGAAGTGTTTTTCCATCTCTTCTGTGTTGTCACCCCCAAGGGAATCTCTCTAGACAACCCCCCATGACCTTCTGCAAGAAATCTTAATTACAGATATTACTTTTAAATTCTATGTGAGACACATGGACTGTGCTTTGCTTAGAAAATGCATGCCTTCCTGCTCCTCCAAGAGACATTTTTCTGCTCCTGGAGATGAGACCTCTCTACCTGCGTCAGACAACCAAGGCTGAGATTCCTCAGGAGCATGTGGTGACAGTGCCAGCTTGCATTCCACCAGGGAGCAATATGGGGCATGACCTTTAACTCCCAAGCGTCTTCTCATCTGTCCTGGGTAGTGGCAGTAATAAGAACAATAGTATTCCCCACTGCCACATGAGGAAAAGTCTTCAAAGGCTTGTTATGCAAATGAGTCTACACAAATGTGAGGCTCTGATCTCAACAGAAAAGACCCAAATTGGCTGCAATTTGCACTTGATTATGCAGCGTTATTTGCTGCTTTGACTTCTCAAGATCTAGTGTTCAAATATCTCTAAGGATGTATTTTCTCATTCCCTAGTGTGGAAGTCCCCTGAAGTTAGTTTGGTCACAGAGTGGGGTTCTGACCCCAATAAGAGCACCTTCCTCGGTGAGAGAGCTCTTTTGTTTGGGTCCAGTGTGGAAATTCCCTTCTCCTTCCCACCTGCAAGTGAAAAAGTGCAAATGAAAGACCCCAGGTCCTCCGTCCACATGAAAGAGCTTGTAATAGGACTCACCCATCAGCTTCAAAGTCCTCGTCCGGGCAGTGTGCATAGGAGGGACCCAGAGAAAGATGGTTGTGTGTCCTTTTGGCGTTGGTCAGGTCAGCTGTTGTGTTTGGGCAGGTCAGAGCCAAGCAGAATCACCAGCACTGTTAAGCTGGAAGAAGACCTGGTGACACTGGAGTCTCATTGTCCCTAAGAGGGTAAGGGTGTGCTAATGGCAAGAGTTTCAGGAAAGACGGACAAGACTCTCCTGAGTCTGACAGGAGAGAGGTCCCCTCACAGGGCTCTAGCTGCAAAGGGCCCAACAGCTTCTATGAGGGCCATCACGACGACAGTACAGTGGTCCATTTCCAGTTGCCTGAGCCCTGAGGCCACATTTACTATGGACATTTGAGGACCTTCACTCCCTCCACAAAGACCTGGGTGTAGTTAACCTATTCATGTCATTGCCGTAAAAAAATATTAAAGCGTTTAAAATCTGTTTTAAAGTTAACTGTGATCTTCAGTTAGCAGAAGTCATCGCTCACAGGTCTTAGTTTCTAGAGATGCCCTGGAACTGGAGCATTTCCCTAAGTTCCGCTGACTGTGAGTGTCGTGAGTTACCGGATGAAGCCTGACAATAGCAAATGGAGTTTCGGTTGTGCCTTTGTGACCCAGGACCGGCACAGAGTCCTCCCCACTCCTGTGGTGTCCTAAGCCTGCCTGTCTTCCTTTTCATGTCTCCCATGGGCTGAGTCTCATGAGTGGTTGTGAGGAGGAGGAAAAATTGGCAGGCTCTTGTGCAGGATGGCAAGGTGGTGCACTGGCCCTTGGTTCAACTTCAGACTGTCCCCAAACAAGGGGATCGTCACTGCTGTCCCACCTAACTGCTTCACATATCTCTCCTCAGCGACTTCTGAAAACTCCTCTTTTATAGACTGCATGTAGGCACTCTGTACAAAGTTGTTAACAGGTTCCAATGACCTGAATTCCAGACTCCATTGTGGATTATTTGAGGGATTTGATAATGGCACAAACCATTTTATTAGTATATGTCCAATTAAAAAGAAATTACATACATGTTAAGTAAGGCATAATGAGACTTAGGCATTTTAAATTAAAGGGCCAATAGGAATCACAGTTGTTTAGCTAAGAAGGGAGCATTAAATGGGATCTCATGAAATTTAGGTCCTCCCTGATTTAAAAGCAAATGGAGTTTGTATCTTGCCATTGCAAAGGAAGTTAGGTTAAATGGGAGGTTGAAAATACATTTGTCGAATAGAATGCACCTCCAAAGGCAGAACAGAGAGCAGAGCACTTAAATGCTTCCTGCTGCCAGCTGTGGGTACCAGATGTGGTGGGGAATGCGCTGAAGGCAGAGGGGGGACCTAGAGAAGAAGAAATAAGAAATCAGAGCAAAAGAGTACAACCCCAGCCATTTGCAAGGATTCCAGAATGAGAGCGAGGAGAAGTTAAAAATCCCAGAATCCCAAGTGAGATTTCCAAACTTCCTGTGCAGAAATGCCTGACATAGGGTTGGTAGTTTAAAAGAACATTTAATTATTTCTATATGTATGTTTGACTGCTAATTTGTGTGGCATATATCCATGCAAGTATCTTTTAAAATCACACTTTGACACCTGAGCAGCGTTGAATTATGGGTTAAGATTATCCACCTTCACTTTGTCAAGCAGGAGCTGGGAGACTGACGTTCCTTGCTGAAGCCACGCGCTGACCTCGCTGCTCTGTCCCCGAGCATAGAGCAGAGCTGCCGGGTCAGACAGTTTAGAGCAGGGACAAAGGTTGCAAGGCAAGAAGAGTGGTCAAAATTGGCCTAAACTTCACAGCAGTTTTCCTAGTGCCTTTGTGACCATGGTAAAGGCAGAAAAATAAACATTGCCACTTGAATCCAAGAGATGAGGGCTCTGGCTTGCTAGTTTCTTCTCCCTTTGTTTTCATTACCTCTATGTGTTCAGGTGCCGTTCTGGTAAAACTAAAGGTTTATAACTGGTGCTCAGTGAATCTGTGCAGGAAGAACTCACCGAGGGAAGAAGTTGACTCGATAATCATTCTCCCAGTTGGACTAACACTAACTTGAAGCCTGCAGCAGTCACTTTGGGTAACAACTTCCTCAGATGCCCCTGAAGCACTCCCCTTGCTCTGCAAACTCCTTCCCCCTCAAACTTAAACCATGAATTGCAACTCACAGGCTTCCTAAGAGCATTGGTATCTTCTATAACCCTAGGGTCAAGCAATGTCAAGCCTGGGGTTTAGCAGTCACTCAAGAGTCGCTGTCTGTCAGTCATGTAAACACCACGTCACTGTCCACATCTTAGTTAACAAGCCCTCTCCGAGTTACACTTTCAGTGTGGTCCTTTCTTCCCACAATCCTTTGTGTCTGCAGCCCATCATCCACCTTGGTAGGAATGGGAGTCTACAGGTGATGAGACAGGATGGTTTCTACCTTCCTGCAGCTAGCTAGCTGGCAGTTTCTATTTGGAAACTCAGAGACTGGTCTCCCTTTGTGAAATCAGCCTCTGGCCAAAGAAGCTGCAGTCACCGCATGGCTGTTTGCTTTCTCATCATTGCCTTGATTCTTATTTTCCTCTTCTCTCACCCCACATGTGGCCACTGAATGACTTGCCACAGTTCTCCAGTGCTCTGTGGCAGGAGTATATTTCTGGATCCTTGGCATAATCTCAGAGGGGGAGAGTGTCTATTCATCAGCCTTTGATGTTTGAAGCATAAAATGACTTGCTTCCCACCAGTGGGGTGTGTGTGTGTGTGGATTTGAAGTGAACAGTCGATATTTTTTGTATGTTTCAACTCTTTCTGTCACCGTCATGAGAATGGGAGAACTTGGGTCACCATTGTTCTCTCACTGAGGTCTGGGAATGAGACATTTAGGACACAGTTTTCTCTTTTAGCCCGTAGAATTATAGGTTAAAATAGGCATCTCAGCTGACATGTAGACCTGGAAGGATAAAGATAACTTTTTAATTTTGGGGATTATTTGTTACACAGCATTAGTTCAGGATTAACTGCCAAAGATACCAATTGTTGCATTAACCTGTCTCTCAGCTTTATTTAACTTTCCAACTCTCCTCCATAGAGCTCATCTTATCATTCTGGCTTTAATTTCTCTGTGGGTGTCCA
>PVIC010023547.1:0-26824 GCA_004025085.1 Thryonomys swinderianus | reverse complement strand
GTCACCAGAGGATTCCCAAAGGGACGGGCGGCTCCTGGGCCGTCCCCGAGGGCTGTCAAACGCGTGATTCCCCCGAACACACAGATGCCTCTCCTTCCGCCTTCCGTACCACGCCACACCAAGCGCAGTGGTAAAGAAGACAAACGCTCCTTGTCTCTTTGAATGTGTTTTCCTTGTAAGCGCGCAGCGGCACTGACGAGACTCCGTGACAGCCCGGAGAAGAGGGCAGCACAGTCTGACCGTAGAATCGCTGGGGCCTTGCGGACGACAGAAGCTGGCCGTCCTGAGAGTCTTAACTAGGTCAAATCTTCCTGCCTCAGACATTCTCTTCTGTGGCTCAAATCAAAATCACAAGTTGGAAACAAGTGAGTGAGGAGAGAGGCGAGGAGAGACTGATCAGTGGGTCCCGAGTTGCCGCCGACCAGGAGCGGAAAGCTCCTTGTGCCGCCGCACAGGAAGGGGCTCCTGCTGTTTCACTGGGAGTCCGTGACTTTCTCTACTTCCGGGCTTTACAGCTAAGTGATTCCCCAGCGTCTCCTGTGTCGGGAGCTTAGCTGCACCGCGGGGATGTTGCGCTCCGGGTGTGACCCTCTCTTCCCCTAGGTCATGGCTTTCAGGCGTTCTGTCCAGCCGGAAGAAAGTGAGTGACACGTTTATTTTGTTCTTCATCCGTATCCATATTTACCTTCTGAATACTAATATAAGGAGAATTCATATTACCCTGAAAATCTTTTCCTACAATTTTTACGCAGAGAATGATACAATTCATAAAGTATTGCTTGTCTTCTACGTGAGATCCCCTTTACTGTTTCTTTTATAAGTTATTTTGAGATGAACATTTTCAATTGTTTTGGCAATATCACATCATTCCATACTAACTTGGTGTGTTTGTGTCCCAAGGTTAAATTAAAACAAGTACCAAAAGCTTTTTGGAGGCTCAACGTTATGCCTGTGCAGGTGGTGCGTTTTCTAGCTACAGTCGTGGTGTAGCCCTTTCCTGCTGCTGAGTGCAGAGAGGCGGAAGGAAGAGGCAGCAGAGCGACCACAGCAGAGCTTCATACTGACTTTCCTGTTTCCGGAGACCGTCCGGCTGTGGAGACCGTCCGGAAAACGCACGGGTCTCCCTGCTTTGGAACCAGTTCGCAAAACAGAACAACTTCATAGGTGGGAAGAGAATTGCCTTTCGTCTTAATTCCTCAGAAGAAAGTATATGAATAAATTTCTTAGGTGGGGGAGATCATTAAACAAAGGAGACAAGAAGGTATCAGTGAAATGAATTATGTTGTGGAATTGTGGGAAATCTAGGAGGACCAGCATGAAATCTACATGCGGTACAGTGGTCTCAGGACTTAAACATACTGAATATTAAAGCTGACTTCAGACATGCTGATATCATTATCATACGTACAATTATAACATTTCTAAGTAAAATCACGATTTTAAGATCAGAAGCTAGACAAACAATAAGCAGCTAGGACAGGGCCCTGAGTTAACCGAGACAAGCCTTGAAAGAGAGAGGGGCTCACTGGGGTCTGCTGTGGGAAGCTGAGGCAGGGGAGCCTGTCTCGCTAATGTCAGAGGCCTACCTATGAAAGGTGACCACAGTGTTTCAAAGGACCCGAGGAAACCGAGCTGAGCCCTGGGGAGTTAGGCACAAGACAAGTCTGTTTCTTCTCATGTCAGAAGCCTCAAAGGGCACCTGCAGTTGTCATCTAACTGTCCTAAGCCCAGGGTGTTCCAGCAAAGTGCCTATAAAGCCCTGGCCACAAGCGCACCTCCGCCTCCTCTGCTGGAGCCCTCTCAGTCAGGAGGAGCTCTTGTGAGTCCACTCCAGCGAAGTCTACCAGTTCATTCCCCAGCTGTGTCCACAGAGATCATACCTCATCATCTTCAGAGCAAGAACTTGGGGTAAAGAGGCGATTGGTCATGGTCTGATGTCCCAAGGATTGAGAGTTATTGGTAAGTCTTTAATTATGGGTAAGTAAAGATCTAATTGGGCCAGAGGGTTAGCTCAGTGGTTCCAGCGCCTGTCTCACAAGCGCAAGGTCCTGAGTTCGATCCCCGCTAACCACATACAATGCTGGGCGTGAAGACATGCCCACCAACAATCAACACCGCATACCACAGTGCCAGGCGTGGTGGCTCACGGCTGTAATCCCAGCACTCAGGAGGCAGAGACAGGAGGATTGCTGAGTTCAAGGCTTGCCTGGGCTACATAGTGAGCTCAGAGCCAGCCTGAACTACAAAGCAAGACCCTGTCTCAAAAAAAAAAAAAAAATCTAAATATCTTGTATTAAAGAAAGATGCAAAAAAGTTCCAGAAGGCATAAGATGATATGGCTCATATTTTCTGCTGTATATTTTAGAAAATGAAGGCTGAAGAATAAATTATTGTCATCTTTCTTTTGAAAGCTGTAATATTCTGAATAGTCACTTCTCCAAAGAAGTACAAATGGTCAATAAGTACATGAAACAATGATCAATAGTTTATCCACAAGCAAACTCCAAATCGAAACAACGCTGAACTTTCATCTTGCTCAAGTCAGAATAATTATGCTCAAGAACACATAAAACACCAAGTGATGGTGAAAATGTGTGGGAAAAGGAATTCTTTTCTGAAGTGTTGATACCAGTATAAACTAGTACAATCATTATGGAAATCAGCATGAAGATTTTTCAAAAAGTGAAAATAAAAATTCCGTTTGATCCAACTATACCTCATATAGGTATATTCCAAAAAGTTAATGTCATCATACTTTAGTGATATATATATATATGTGTATGTGCGTGTGTGTGTGTATATATATGCTCATTGTTATAGCAGTATGACTCACAGTAGATAAGGAAACACAAATGGATTAAAAATGTGCTTACATATATAATAAAATTTTACATAGCTATAAGTGATAGTGAATCATATCTGCAAAAAAGGGATGAATTTTGAGCCCGTAATGTTAAGTGAAATAATTCAGGCAAAAAGTTACTTATAAAATGGTTTCTTTTATATAAGAAACTCAAAGTATGATTAGAAGAATAAAAGAAAAGATGGTAGGAGACAGGGAAGCAGAATTTTTAGAGATTGGGAAGGGGGGGGAGAAAAGTAGGAGCTAGATGGGGAGGGGATCAAAAAGGATTAAGATATGATATGATATTCATATGTACTAATTTCCTAAAAAGAACGTAAATACTATGTCTCATGAATATATAACAAAATAATTTAAGAAAATATGTTGTAGAAATAAAAATTATTTGTTTAAGTGGTGGACTATAATTCAAACCAAAACATTTATAGATAGGATGATTTATTAAACTCTATGAAGTACTGATCAGTTATTAAAATGAAGATTTTTAACAACTATTATTGACAGAATTAGCACAAAAGACATGCTAACTGTGGAAAACAGGATGTATAAATGAATACATTTTCAAGCTTCCCGAAATATATATAAATATCCAGCATAATATCTATAGGCCTTGTAAGTTTTGTGTCAGAGGACTTTGTATTCTCTTTCACTCCTTGTGGTAGCCTCTGAATTTTGTATCACAAGTCTGTATAACCAGAAGAAACACAAACATTAAAAATAACCAAGCAAAAATTAATCTAAAAATAGAACTGAACCATTTTTTTAATAAACCACTAGAACTCATTTACAGACAGGAAAGAAAACCTATAAATTAGATCCACCAATAAGACTTGACAATAATAATCTATGTTAGGAAGTTTTTGGTTAAATAAAACAATGAACCTTAAGTTCAGTAGCTGGTCTATGAATAAAATAATAGGAGCTTTTCTGATCAGATGAAAAAAATCACACATTTTTAAAAATTTTTTAAAATGTAGACGATGATGGCCATGAGCATTAATTTGATGATTTATATACTAAACAGGCAAAACGTTTATTTTTGTACCATGCAGTGACCAGTTTCATCAAAGAAAGGAATGTTGATTTTAGTTCTGAAGTGTCATTACCATGACTACAGCTCTCCAGAGAATGAATTCAGGCTTTCTGTGAAAAGCAGTATTTATTTTTAAATAAGCACTTCAGTGACACTTTCATCCTTACGAATGTGTAACTCAATGATTTATGCATGAGAAGGAAAAGATTGCAATCTCGTCAAGGTTTCATCGTCCAAATGAAACAGAAATTTGAAGACATTTACCTTTCATTCTGAGTGATAACACGTTTTCACATGTATTTTCCTATAATCGCCACAATTTTCTAATTCAGTTTGGCTGAGAATTCCCCAGCTCTCCGCACACTTTTTTCACATTTGGCCTCTGGGTACAAGCAAGACCTGAGATTAAGCGAACTCAACACTTGCAGATTCCTAAAATGAAGAGCAAACGGAGAAAGCCAAGAAAACAGCACGGAGAGGCCCTCGGTTACTATGGAATTGCCAGCGACTCCAGCAAAGCTTGTGTCAACATGGATTTTCAAATGACCAAAGAATGCTCTGAGAGGTTTTGCTATGAAAGCAAGAAAATGGAAGAAAAACTCATTTGGAAAATCTGAAGTACAAATGGCCATTGACATGCTAGTTAATCACATTTGGTGATAAATCACTGGGTGGGTAACAGTAATTGTGGGTTGTAAGTATCTTCTTTGTTACTTTCTCCTTTTTTTTCCTCTTTTTTTTCAGAAGCACAAACTAGATTTATAGCTCTTAAACATTTTTTGAATTGAAAAATCCACTGCAACTGAAATCAGGTGTGAATAGTTCCCTTCCAGCTCCATTTTCACACTGCACAGGGAGCTGTAAAGTTCGCCTGATGTTTCATTCTGTATATTTTATATTATTTCTTTCTTTACAGTGGAGCTGAGGATAACATGGGGTCTGGAAAAAAAAAAAAAAAAACACCTTGAGGTTGCACCTGAAGACCCGCAGTTTACCCACAGGGAACGTGTCCACCTACCCCGAGCCACGGACTCTTTCCCAAGAAAATCCATTTTCTTGGGAAGCTGTGGGTTTCCCCGCAGCACAGGTCCTCTGTGGGCCAAGATGAGACCGTGCAGCTGAGGTGCCTGGAACACAGTGCACATAGGCCAGCGGGCCCCTCCTCACATACTCTTCTTTGCTTCCTGTTTTTAACTTCAGGAATGAGCCCTTGCCACTTTCTCACCACTTATTGCTGTGAAGATCATGGAAAGATGAGAATGACAAAGAGGAGAAAATGGACCGGGATACGGGTTCAAAAAGAGACAGAGAGACAATAGGTTAATAAAGATGAAATCGTCTAAAGCTTCTATTCTGTGCTTTTGTTGTTGTTTTCCAGAATGATTCTAAATAAACTCTACTTCATTTCAATTGAATATTGAACTTGAAAAAAATCAGATAATAACATGGGAGCTGACATAGATACACACACACACACAAACACATTGAGAGAAAAAGAAAACTATTCAAGAGTAGGATTCTTTGAGGATAAACTGTAGGAGAAAAAAATTAATGCATGTTCTTTATATATAGTACCCAGTTTTTTCCCCCTTTCTTCATCCCAAAATATGAGACGACAACACTTGATCTTATGAGGACAAAAACTGGCTTATCCTGCTCTCCTCGGGATTCTACGCACAGGTCAGTGGTCTGCCCGGATCACCACAGAGAACCCAAGCAAGTCCTCTTGGGCGTTTTCGGTCACGCTGTGGTGAGAGAGAATTTTCCTACGTTGAATCAGTCTGAGGGAGAAAGCACAGCCTGGGAGAACAGTTACCATTCTAAAGAAAATTACTAAATTTCTCCCGACGTCACCTTGGTCTGGCTTTCCTTGCATTACAACACATGTTGTTGGACCTTGAAATCCTGCCTGTTTACCAAACACAAATGAGACTTTTCTCTGATAGCATTTCTTCAACAAAGGAAATACGTTTACCAACTTTTTATTACTTGGCTGTCACGTTGTTGGGATAAAATGCCAGTCACCTGCAACTTAAAGGAGGACAGACTTATTTGGTTCACAGATACAGAGTGAAGAGCTGGTTGGGTCCCAGGCAGGAATGGGAGAGTTGGAAGAGCCTGCTGGAAGTCGGCTGCTCAGCCAGTCCCCGCCACAGAGGAGCGAGGAGCCAGACGAGAAGTCCCCGGACGCCTTCAGTGACCCTCCACCTAGAACCACTTCCTAAGAGCACATTCACCTGTGAACGCTACAGTGGAAGAGCCCCCAGCTGAGCACAGACCCTCTGTGATCCAGTCACCTTTCAAAAGTTTCTCTGAATGTACAACATTTTAGGGGAGATATTTTAGAGCTAAACCCTAACATCGAGCATTTAGTATGTGCTTGTTAAATACCCAAACTGTTATCATGGGACAGGCAGACATAGTTACTAATTTTGTGGGTATGAGAATCTAAAGGGGAGATAAATATTAACTGAAGATTTATGGAAATGCCTATAACTAGAACCATTAAAAAACAGTGCCAAACAAAGGAAATAGGCCCAGTAGTCTGGATAAAAGGAAAACCTGTTGCTCCATGAGGTACCGGGGAGAATATATTACAGAGGTGACAATTTTACTGAGATGTAATAATATTAAATCGGGAGAAAAGGGATCCCATGGGTTTGGTGAAAGCTGAGAGCTGAGAAAGAACACAGAAAATGTACAGAAGTCAGAGAAGAAGCGCGGGGCCAGGTATCAGGGTGTCCTTCTCTGTCTTCTCCTTTATGAGGTTGTGTATATTAACTTGCACAAAACTGCACAGAGGACATGCTCAGACACAGCCCTGCCCTGCACACAGCTCACCTTTACCCCGACTGACCACCAATAAAATCAGTAGCGTGAGCACCCAGGATCTTTGGGAGATGCACCAGCACTGGCACCCTGGCACTCCGCTTTCTGTCTCTTTTAGTTCTGACTTTTCGTTGTTGTTGTTGTTGTTGTTGTTTTTCCCTCAAGCCCACATCATACGCGGGCCAAGAAGCTGGAGCCTATTGCAGAGGTTGATGAAAACATCACAATAATGGCCAAAACCCAAAAGCCACAACACAAAACAAAATGTAACAGACTCAAGGATCAACTGAGCCTGATAAAAGTTGTAGAAACAATTCCAAGTGCCCCCAGCCAACTTACCTTTCACAAAGGCACCAAACACCTTCACCGGAAGCAGCCTCTTTAATAAATGGTGCTGGGAAAACTGGCTTTGCACACACTAGAGACTAAAAGTAGACCCGTACCTCTCACCACACCCTAAGTTAAAATCAAAATGGATCAAAGATCCAACTATTCAAAAAGAAACAGTTAGCCTGCTGGAAGATAGAACAGGTCAAATTCTTGAAGACTTAGATATAGGCAAAGACTTTATGAACAAAATCGCAACCACAGAGAAAATATTACAAAACAACAACTGAGATGACACCAAATTAAAAAGCTTTTGCACTGTAAAAGAAACCACCAACAGATTAAATAGATAACCCAAAGTGGGAAAAATGTTTTTACTAGCTACTCCTCAGACAGACAACTAATATCTAGAATAAATAATATATTGAACTCAAGAAAAATCAGACACCCTCCCAATTTAAAGACATGATCTAAAAGTAGGCTTATGAAATGAATGGGCATTTCTCAGGTGAGGAAGTACAAACAGCAAATAAATATGTGAAAAAATATTTAACATTATTTGTCACTCAAGAAACACAAATTGAAACATTTGGATTCCATTCCATTCTGGAAACAATGACTAACATCAAGAAATCCACCAATAACAAATGCTGGGGAGGGTATGAGGAAATAGGAACTCCTCTGTTTTTGGTGAGAACAGAAACAGGTACCACCCCAGAAATCACAAGGGAGACTTCTCAGAAAACCATGAGACCTCCAATCCATGAGACGGAATAAACTCTCTTTTACAGATCGATGATCTCAGGCATTTCATTATAATAAGAAAACGCTGAATAACATGGCTGTACAGGGAAGTAATTTATCCGTTCACAGGCTGAGTGGTTACACAGGCCCTCAACTCTCTCTGCCCAGATCTTCCCCTGTATCCCATGCTCACCAGCCCCAGCTGCTCTGCAATCCGCACCCAGGACCCAAGATGAAGTCAGGCCTTGGGACCAGGCTGTAAGCAAACGGAAATTTTTTAAACCAATGCGAAACTTTAAATCACTGCAATTTCAGTGTCCATAAGAGTTATGTCCAATAATTTGGCTTAAAAATTGTCTTACTTTTAAGTTATGTGACTTAAATTTTTGCCAATTCCTTGTTTCTCTCTCTCTCTTTTTTTTTTTTTTTTGAGATAGGGTCTCGCTCTGTAGTTCAGGTTGGCCCTGAGTTCACTATGTAGCCCAGGCAAGCCTGGAACTCAGCAATCCTCCCGCCTCTGCCTCCCGAGTGCTGGGATGACAGGTGTGAGCCACCATGCCTGGCACTGTGGTATGTGGTACTGATTGTTGGTGGGCATGAGTCACCACTCCCAGCATTGTATGTGGTTACCAGGGATCGAACTCAGGGCCTTGAGCTTGCGAGGCAAGGGCTGGAAACACTGAGCTAAATCTCCGGCCCGACAGTTCAGGCTTTTAACTGTCCCTTACAGGATGCTAAACTGTGGTTTCTGCTGACTGCAGCCAGAATGGTTGGATCCAGAAAAACTGTGAGAAAAGAGAAGCATGGGGGACCAGAGGTCTGTGCTGACCAAAGGCAAATTTTATTTGATGATTATAGTGTGCACAGGACTACATCACTGCAGTACTATCTGGCTATCTTTCCTGTCCTCCCGTCCTTCCTATCCTCCCACTGATAAACTGCAGGACATCAGACAGCACATACAGGAAGCTAGTTCAACACTCATATCTTTCCTCATAGCACTGCAAGAGCAAAACAGGAAGATCATTGCAGAGTGTCTAGAAGGGTCATCTAACCCACAGCATTCCTTAGCAGGATGTTCCCATGCAATGTCTTTAGCCTCTGCATGCTTGGTCTTCCAAACACAAAGGACACCAGGTCAAGGATAGCTTGAATGACCAGATTCAAGACGACTTCCAACACTAAATCAATAGTGGTGACTATTAGCTAGCGCTTATATAATGTATGGCTGTTGTCTCTTAGCATTCTGCAGGGATTTGACTTCTAAAACCACCGTGGCTGGTAAGAAATACCAGCCCTCTAATTATGCTTTAAATTTCAAAAGTGCTTAATGACCAGACAGGATTATAGAAGTCAAGCACAGTGCTTGTACTTTACTCCTTATGTTACTGATCTCTTCTGGGTGTCCAGCAACTAAAGACTGGAGACCAAAACTGGGAAAGTAACTGGGCTAAGAGGACAGCCAGTATTTTGGGCCCGGCCCCCCAAGATCAGCAAAGAATCTAGGACATGAGGAAACCTTTTCTAAAGGACTCTACATCTTTGGTAAATCACCCAACCTCCTAAGCAGGGACATTGGTGGACACCCATGAACACCAAATCAACAGGTGTACTGTGCGCCAAGGAAGGGTCACCAGGAAGGGAAAATTTCCCATGCTTCCCTGAGAATACCCTGGGTAGGCACGTCCGGAACCCCTCCTGACACTGACGGAGGAGCTAAGAGCTCTCTGCAAGGCCCCAAGTGATGCCTGAGGAGACTTAACTGACCCTGATAGGTAGCAAAAGGTTGACTTCAATTGACCCAGGTCTCACTTTAATTTGGTCTTAACAGAAAAGAATAACCAAAGGTTGTATAAGAACAAGGCCATAGTAATAAAGTTAAATTTGAAGAGGAGCTCCAATCACTGACCCCTTCTGCTAGCTCCCAGCTACAGTAGTAGCTCATCACTACTCTGTGACTTATAACAAAATATCAGGTTCATAGATAACCTCCATGAATAAGAGTCTAACAGTGAGCAGGTTATAAGCACTATTTTAGTTTCTAAGTGTGACTCCCTCCTCAACCTGCTTTTCCATTCTAGTGGTCATGCTTAGAGTTTATAAGCTCTAATTCTTAAAAATTTTGTTTATTCTTGCCTAGAGGCTGCCAAACTCCAAACAGTCATACAAATGAACCAGTGACACATGTATGAAACTTCTTTCACTAGGTCCCGCCAGATCAAGCTTGTAAACAGCTCAAGACTGCCAAACTACAAGCTGACTTCTATGTCAGATTCTGAAGTGCCCTGATCTGTCTCCTTATCCTCTTTATGGGAGGCTATTACTGGTTCCTCCTTGTAGAAATGCTTGTCGGCTGTCTTTATAACAATCCTGCTGATCTTCTTACTTGACCGATGTATTTTTAAATTTCTTTGGCTTTGTCTCCTTCAGACTCAAAGCTATATGCCTACCTAAGGTGACAATTTCTGGCACCTGTCAAGGGCCTTTTGACAGATCCTCTGTGGAGTAACTAAGACTGCCAATCACAGCTACAACCCTCCTCTGCTGTAAATAGGCCTTCCTCCCTTATAGCATTTAGAAGTACCTCTTTGGAGGGGCAAATACTGTAGATAGGCAGGTTATTTAGATATCTTGCAGGCAGATAGACAGGGCTGACCCTTGAAAAGCCAACATGCAGGATAGTGAAAGAGCCAACACGGAGGACAATCAAGAGACATTCACTGAAAACCAGTACCGTAAAAAGAAGAGAAAGTTCCACACCAGTGTGCTTCCCCTAAGAGTGAATAGCAGTGATTGATATTCTGAATAGGTGTCAGTCACCCAGGCAGGGAGCCATGACCTTACCCTCCCCCTCCCAGGAAGATCGCGGACTGGAAGTCCTAGCACACTCGGTAAATGACTTGCTTCCGCCTTTGGCGCCCCCTTTAACCCATACTGCCTAAGCGCCTGTGCTTGTAGACATTTTATGGGTCAGCTACAATTTTGCCCCACCGGGGTCCGCCTCACCATGTGCCTTTGTCACATAAAACACCTTTGAGAAGCAGAGTGAGCCAACCCGCTTTCTGGGCCTCTGTAGATAGAAGCTGTTTTTCTCTCCATAAATTCTCCCTACTCTTAAAAAAAAATTTTTTTTTAAGAATTAAGATCCAGAACTGTGAAGGATAGAGGAAAAGAAGAGCTATTTTAGATATAAGAAGACAGAAGTAACCTCAAGACTAAGGGTAGGCTGGGGCCCATCTATCAAATTATTTTCTATATAGTGTATCAGGAAGACAGCTGACAGAATCTGTCTCAAATTGTCATTTTAGAAATAAAAACCAAATCAAAACTTGCTTTGAATCCCATCCATAAAGTGTGCAAAGAAGACAGATACAAATTTCTCAACTAGAGTTAACAAAAAGTTGAAATGACAAATTCTGTGATTTCAGAAATCATGACAGTAGTTAACGTTTGGACATAGGGTTCAGTAATGAGCAGGAATTGGCTGATAGCTTGATGCACCTCTGTAATCCTGGCCTCCTGGGAAGCTGAGCCAGGAGGATCACAGGTTCGAGCCCAGCCTGGGCGATTTAGTGAAACCCTGTATCAAAATAAAAACGAAAAGGGGAGAGATGTACATGAGTGCAAAGCTCTTGGGTTCCATCCTGAGTGAGTGGGTAGATAAAACTCCAGAGTGGAGCCGGAAGGGAACAGGTGAGCGCAGGAAGTGCTTCCGGTGCAGAGCCGACCCCTGCCGCCCAGGCAGATTGACTCCCACGCTTTGTCAGGGGTGCTCGGGAGCTCATGCACTTTTTGTCTGTGTGTGAATCTTCATGCCATGCTTTCATTTCCTTGAAAAATAAAAATTCATTTCCCCTTGATGCACAAAGGGCTTGAGGGTCTTTCCTGACACACTGCTGGGGAAACAACGCTTACGTCTGGCAAAATATGGGCTTGATTATTTTTCTCTCATGCTTACTGTAGAAGTTTCCAGTTTGCTTCTTCTAGCAATGTCCCAGTGCTCCCCAAAATTCTGGATTTTTTAAAAGTGTATTTGTTTCTATTGCTCGTATTCTGAAGGCTAGAGATTGTTTTCAAAATAGCTTCACAAAATAAGAGAGAGAAAACTTCATATTCAGTGAAAGTAAGCATTTTTTAAAAATGTGAATAAAGTAGGTCCACATTCTGCAAAACAAACACCGCGTATCCATGGGCAGGGCTCTGAAGGCCAAGGAAGGTGATTCTGGATGCAAGTTTGAATCTACCAAAAGGAAATGAGACTCCGTTAGAGTAATTACTTTATACTTATTTCAGTTTATTTAAATAACAAATGGCTACTTAAACCCAAAATGAAAGATCAAAGCATGATGGAGACTAATTTAGGAGGATGAAAAATTTATGACCACAATAGCAGAAATGACTGAATGAGGTAATTTACATTTTTGTGAAGGTCTTAAATTTTCTGTGAAGTATAACATTTATTCTGAGCAGACTATCAGTTCCACAGCCATATTGCAATCACTAAAGCAGCGGTTAGAAAACAATTCCGAAAAGAGTCAGCTCATATTTCAAGCTCCATAGGCCAGATGGCCTCTATTATAACTATTCAGCTTAGTTATTGTCACACAAAATCCGTGGCAGGAGACGCTGGGCCAAATGGCCATGGATTTGAACGAGGGCATTTTAATGTGAAATGCGGATGGAAGGCTGGACTTGGGCACAAGGACAGAGGTTGCCAGCATCGCTTAAAATACCAAAAACAATATGAGAAAAGGCTAGTAGATTTTTTAAGGTAGAAGTATAAATACTTTATTAATCCAAAAATAAAAATAAAAGAAGAGAAAGAAGGAAAAGGAACAATTGAAAATTAAAATATAATTATGGTTAAAGTACATTGTTTGAGCCTAAAACAAAACTGTGTAAAAACTGCATAGAAATACTTCTATAAAAAACGAATAAATTGTCACTCTGAATAATGTTCAAACAGCTGGATATAAATATAGATTGTCCATAAGGCCTATGATTTAAAGAAAATAACTCTATCAGGATAAAAGGGATAAGGAAAGTGCCCTACATAAGCATTTAGCATCCAGCCTGTGGAGTGACAGTTACTACAATCCAAACGAAAGGGTCCTCGCAGAGAGGCAGGACATTCATTTAATGAATGTCCATTCATTAAAATATTAGTTTTTATGGTTCTATTTCTGGTCTTTTAATAACTTTTTCAATCCTGCGTTAGTATATTGTCCAAATTACTACGGCTTTAGAATGCATCTTGAAATCAGGAAGCAAGATTCCATCTTGTAATATTTTTCAGGATTGCTTTTAACATTACAGATCCTTTCCACATCATACAACTTCGAAATAATGTCAAAAAAAGTCCTCCATTAACTTATCAATCAACTTTGACCAAATTTATATCTGTACAACTATGTCTTTCTCACCTTTCAATATTGACATTCTGCTATGAATATCATCACATTTCTTTCTTAATTTAGATCAAAGTCTTCTGAATTTTTTATCATAAAGAGCTTACATACTTTAACTATTCTTTGGTGTTTTGTATTTTGGGATACTATAATTAATATCATGTAAAACTTTTATTTTCCAAAATGTTGCTGGTGTCATACAAAACACGGCTAACTTATGCAATAACCCAGGTAATTACAAAAATGCGAAAATCATTTATAAACCGTACTCAGGAGTGAAATAGTAACATTTTTCACTATTACTGGATTCAATTCCCTAGTATTTTGTTACATTTTTGCCTGCATATTCATAATAGACATGTTCTACAATTCTCTGTGTGTGTGTGTGTGTGTGTGTGTGTGTGTGTGATTTTCATATCAGGAAAACACTGCTTTAAAAAGCCAATCAAAAACTATTTTTTCCAAACCTTCTATTTTTTCTAAAATTAAAGTTGGTTTTATTTCATATACATATATATATATATATTCATTTTGTATTGAGTGGGAATCAAGGATCTTATTTCTTTCTTAAATTTTCAGTAGAATTCACATTTAAAACTACTTGAAACTGCAGTACATTTGTGGTATATTTGGTATAAAGCTGCTTGTATTATTAAAATCTTATTTGTGCCTATATGTTTGTTAAAGGTGAATTGAAGCACACAAAAATAAATGCAAACAAACTTTGTATGTTGCACAGGTAATTTTTTTTTTTCTTTTTGAGACAGGGTCTCACTTTGTAGTTCAGGCTGGCCCTGAGCTCACTATGTAGTCCAGGCAAGCCTCGAACTCAGCAATCCTCCTGTCTCTGTCTCCCGAGTGCTGGGATGACAGGCGTGAGCCACCACGCCCGGCACTGTGGTATGTGGTATTGATGGCTGGTGGGCGTGAGTCACCACACCCAGCATTGTATGTGGTTACCGAGGACTGAACTCAGGACCTTGTGCTTGCGAGGCAGGCTCCAGAACCACTGAGCTAATCCTCCAGCCCAACACAGGTAATATTTTTGATCCTAAAAACTTTAAAATTAAAATTAAATATTTAAAAAATTAAAACAAAGAGGTGGAACAAGATGGTGGAGTGAGTTTCAGTGTTTGTCACCTGCTGAAGCATCAAGCTACAAAACCATCCAGGCAGAGACAGGCCCTCACATGAGCTGCGGAGACAGGTTAGAGATCGCAGCTCCTGAGGGTGGCAGAGATCAAGAAAAAGACATTGAGGAAGGTAGAAAAGGGCATTTTATGTCACCTCCATCACTCATTCTCCACCGTGGGCAGCACAGTGTGGAGGAACACACCCTCTTCTTGCGGCTGGAGAGAGAGCACTGAAGCAACACATGTCCTCCCCGCAAGACGCGGAGCCAGGCTGTGCCTGAGTCCACGGGCTCCAAGCCACCATCAGCAGCCTGAGCCTAGCAGGTCAGGTTCCTCCTGATCCTCGCTGGACCCTTCAGTCCCAGTCATGAGATCCATGCAGACTTGACCTTAGCTCCGTTCCAGTGCTAGGCTGCTGAGAGCAGCCCTGTTTTACAAGTGCCTGGAGGGCAGCCCCAGGCATCAGAGAAGCCAGCCTCAGGAATCCCCCAGCAATCCACTCCTCAGGTTGGCCAGATGATCTGCCTAGAATCTCCTGGGCAGGCTGACGGGTACAAGGCTTTGCCAGGAAAATAATCTTCAGAGACTAAAATAAGATTTCACTCTTTCAAATACCCAGATATTAAAATAAGGCATCAAGAAACATGAAAAAGAAGCAACACCACAAGAGGAACAATATAATTTCCAAGTAGCTGAACCAAACATATGTAAATATACCATCTGCCTAAGTATTCAAAATAATTGTCCACAAGAAGCCAAGGGAAATCACAAAAAGATATATATATATATATATATATATATATATATATATATATATATATATATATATATGAACAAGTTAATGAAATTAGTAAGATAATAAATGAGGAAAAACTGGAAATTTAACAGAGAGATTGAAATTAATAAAAACAAATGAAGTAGAAATTCTGGAGTTGAATAATATAGTGAATAAAATAAACAATGCACCAGAGAACCCCAATAACAGAATTAATCAGCAGAGGAAAAAGTCTTTGAAAACAAAAACGAGTTATTTGAAATTATAGAGGAAAAGAATAAAGACATCTCAGAAGATAGTATCAACAGAGCAAAGAAACAGCTTCTGCATGGGAAAGTAAACAATCAGCTGAGTCAAAAGCCACCTGTCCTGGTGGGAGCAAGTAATCACAAAATACCCATCTGATAAGGGGTTAATATCCAAAATGTATAAGGAGCACAAAAAACTCAGTGGTAAGAAAACAAGTAGTCTGATTGAAAACCGGCCAAAGAATAGCCATTTCTCAAATGAAGATATACAAAGTACTAAGAGGCATTTGAAGAAATGATAAATACCAGAAATACAATAACATTTGTTTTGCATTTGTTAAAATAGATACTACCAAAAAGATGGAAGCAAGTGTTGGAGAACATACAGAGAAATGAAACCCTTGGAAGTTGTTGGCAGTGCTATAAATTAGGATGTTGACAATGGTATGTAGATTCTTCAAAAAATTATAAACACTGCTGTTATATGAACTCATAATCCCACCACTGGGTATATATATATATATATATATATATATATATATATATATATATATGGTTAATGAAATCAGTAAATGCAAAGGATATTTTACTTTTTCCCATTTCTCTGTGCACCCTCCAACCCCCCTCTCTCTTCTACCCAACAACTTTTAAGGAATCATCATATGTCTTATTTTGAAAAATTATGAAATCTAAAGAGGTATGCAGAAAGGAAAAGAATGTTATAAATACATGAATCTACATTATAAAATCTTTTCATAACCTGTGAGTAAGTGCCTTAAATTATAAAACATGAATAGTTTAGATTGGCAGAAAGGTATGATGTATATCAAATTAATATTCAAACCTATACAGTGATATAATATTGATATGTTATTCTCAATTCAACATTAATCCTTGACATTTTGAATATTTATATTAATTTAAAATCTGTATTTTATCCTTTCTCTTACATTCTTATTTCAAAGTAGTTTTATATGTTTTTGAAAAAACAAAAATATTTATATATAACATGCAATATATATATATATATTGCATATATATTGCATATGTGTATATATATTCTATATATTATCTCTGTCTCTTTGTCTATGTCTCTGTTTCTGTCTGTTTCTCTCTATGTATTTTTTTTTTCAAGAACTGTGACCATTTTGTATTAATTGGATATCTGGTCAGTTAAGATCCAGATACTCAGGCTGATTGTTTTAAACTCACTCTGTCGTGCCTTTGGACCAGTGTATTCTGCCTGAAGCCAGCTGACCACGGACTGAACCTCCTAACTCGTGAGCCGAATGAAACCTTTCTTCATTCAAGGTTGTGAGTATCAGGTTCTGCAAACGTCTACCAGCTCCCTACAGTGCAACTTGAATTTACATTTCCTTTTAAGATACGGATAAGTAACAGAAAAAGGTCACTAGTCTATCAAACTGGTTATGCCTAAATCAGGTGTTCATGAGTGTACTGGTGAGTGTCAGAGAAAGGAGGACCAGTTTGCAGGATGCATATGATGGCCTGAGTCTACTGTCTACACAGGGCACGTGCAAAGCGGAATCCGTAGTGGCCCTGGTGCACTTAGTGGCCGTGGAGCTCTTATTCCAGGTCTCTGAATTCCAAGGATAACCACAAAGCACATCTTTTCAAACTCTTTAATATCATATATGCCAAGGTAACTTAATATCATTTTATTCTTTAGTAAGCAATTTAATCCAGATTTAAAAGTAATGTAATTTAGAGTTGCCCAGAAAGATTCATTCTTAGCAGTTATGTGGATTAAAATTGATTTAAAGCCAACAAAGTCTTTGAAAATAATTTTTCAAACAGCAAGAAAAGTCCGTATAATTCGTATAAAATGAACAGCAGCAGAAGACTGGCTCTTACAGTTTTTATCTACTAAAGATTATAGATCTGAGTGATATGTAATTAATCATCTTTTAAAAGCTTTCATAAGATTAAAGAGAAATAAGTCAGAAGCCAAATTTTCTCCCATTACCAAGATGGAAATGCATGAGATATGCTTTCCTGCAGAAAATATGCCAAGTGTGGCAGACGGTGCATCAGAAGGCCTGGGACAGCCGGCGGAGAGGGAGTGCAGCCAGCTACCAGCCGGCAGCCTCCTGCAGCCCCTCCCGGCTTTGAAATAAACTGAGAACTGCAGATAAAACAGTACAGAAAATGAAACTACTGTAAGAAAACGTCACTTAATTCAAATAAATCCGTTTATGTAAATCAGTGTTTATGTTTGTCCTTTTTGCTTTTACTATGATAGAGACTATTGTTGATGCTTTTTCGGACTAATAATGTTTTAAGAAGAATATAGGCCCCTATTCACTCTGTATCAAGGAAGAAGTGAATTTCATAAATAAACTCCAAGTACTAAGGGCATCACCAAGAGAATGAATGTGATTTCCAGGAAGCTCCTTCTATGCAGTTTGCTGGTTCAAGTCAAGGAAAGTTTGTACTTAGGCTATTGTCAAATTACCTCCTTCAGGGCCGGAGGGTTGGCTCAGTGGTTCCGGCACCTGACTCACAAGTGCAAGGTCCTGAGTTCGATCCCTGGAAACCACATACAATGCTGGGCGTGGAGACTCACGCCCACCAGCAATCAACACCGCATACCACAGTGCTGGGCGTGGTAGCTCACGCCTGTCATCCCAGCACTCGGGAGGCAGAGGCAGGAGGATTGCTGAGTTCCAGGCTTGCCTGGGCTCCATAGTGAGCTCAGGGCCAGCCTGAACTACAAAGCGAGACCCTGTCTCAAAAAAAAAAAAAAAAAATTACCTCCTTCATTAACTGATGACTTTGCTGTGAAATGGTATGGAAATCGTATGAAGTCCAATCAGTGTTTCAGGTAATTTAAGGGTGCTCCTGAGGATGTTTTTGTGCTTCCACATGTGCATGTTTTTCCTACATTCTGAGTTGCTGTTCTTAATTCTTATGACCTCCCTCCTGCTCCCTCTTCCTCCCCCCTTCTTGGCCCTTCTTCCCTCCTTCCTCTCCCTCCTCCCCCTCTCCTTCTTTCATTTTCCTCTCTGCCCTCTTTCTCTGTCTCCTGTTTTCCTCTCCCTCCTTTTACGAAGAAGCCTGGAGCCAGAGGGAGGTGGGCTTCTGTGGCTCTCCACTGCGCACATCCGTGTGCATTCCACTCTCTGGATTTGGTGATGCATCTCCTTCTTCTCACCATCTTAACTTACTTTTTATTTTATTTAAGGAACAAAGCTGGAAATAAAGAAATACACCGGTACTCTATAATGTGCGAAGACTCCAGTCACTAGCTTGTTCCCGCTCATCATAAGGACCAAATCTCGGGATCAGACTGGTTATTGTGAGCTGGGAAACCAGGCTCTTGCTATATAAAGGCAGCTTCAGTAACAGCCTTCTGGTCAAAGCAGTTCAAACATGTTTCGATTTTGCTAAGACTAAAGAATTTCCATTAATGAAACTAAGTTCCCAGGTTTGAAACCGTCATAACCACACAACCTGACAAGAGAAAGTACAGAGCGATACTACCACAGGAGCTTTAGCTTGGGTTTGGGAAGAAGGTAAGTGACTAAAACCAATTTAGACCTTTACATCTCTTACTTGTAATAGTAAATCTTTAAATTTGTATAGAATTCTTCACACAGCTTGCTTTGAAAATAATCCAAAAGATGTCTCACTTAATTTGTTCAGAATAAATGACAGAAGATATGTTAAAATTGAAAAGAACTAAAGATTACTGAGTATATTCTAGAATTAAGTCTTTATTTTTGCCAAGTAGTTCAAGAAACTCTGATAGGAGTTTAATTACAATCAGTCAAGTATTTTAAGGTTTATAGAGTCAGGGTAGGTGTATTTTTCATGCACTGAAATCTCTTATTTTTAGGTGAACCCTGCCACACCCTTTTGTTTTGACTGTGTATATACGACCTTGTTCACAAATATTTCTACCCTTGGTGAAGCAAATTTAAATTATTCCACAGCCTTATCAGAATTGCTTTCAAAAAATCAAAATTAATGGAGATGGAAAATAATAGTAACAATTTTTATTTTTCGTGAAGACTTTTGTCTTTGAAACCTGCTGAAAAACGCTTACATGAATATCTTCATTACCTCTCTAAAGATTTATCCTGATGTGAGACCAGTATGTTCAATGAGGTTACATGGAGTTCACTCCGGAGTACCCCTCTGTCATGTCCCAAGATAGAAAGCATGGCAGGAGTCCTAGAAATAAGGCCGCAGGCGGGAGCGGGTGGACCACAGAGGAGCCGGGTGTTTTCGGGAAGGAGAGGGTCCAGGGATAATTCCCGTCAAAACACTTCTGTGTGTTTTTTAATTGAATTCTTTACTGGTACATTTTATATACAGCTCACAATCACACTCAACATTGGGGAATTTGGGCCAGTATATGACACGAGTTAATTCTCATTTTTACCCATATCCCCACCCACCCGCAACGTCCCGCCCCCACATGTGCTTTCTTTTTCTTTTCAAATTATATTTATTCTCTCCCCTCATTACTTTCCGCGTGTTTTTCACATCACTCCCCCACAGCGGTCAAAGGAGCCACACAAAGACTTTCTGTCTCGCAGAATCAGACTCAAAATATTTATCAAGCTTTGCCAACACCAGGCACACAACTGACTGGATCCCCGGAGAAGAACAGTTCAAATGTAAAGTCAAGGACCGTTTAGGATGAGTGTTGAACACAGGTGAGCGGTTGACTGCATGTGTGTAGATGTTGGAAAGCTCAAATCACACAAAAAATAGTCTCCTGAGCCTGTCTCAGCCCTGAAGAGCCCATTTCTATTAACCTTCCTGAGCCTCCTCAGTAGCCCGGGAGCCTCTGTCACGTCAACCTGCCTCCTGTCACCTACACCGCAGGCCTGCCTTTCTCTGGGGGCCTCACCTGTGACCAGGGTAGTTACTATGAAACCCTCTATCCAACAAATTCATGGATTTACTCTGAAATGTTACAGTTTCTGGCAAAAGTTCGGTATGTTATATTTGCAAAGTCGATGTAAAATAGGTCCCATCAAGCCTTAAATATATTTTCTATTCTAAGCTATTGGTCTATTATAATTTTGTGAAAAGTATTTTGTTTTATGTCTTTATATTTAATCATTATCCTATCTTATAGGCAACAAAAGATTTTGTAATAACATTGTTTAGCTATTAGATGATTCTTCAACTATAAGAAGGTATTTTCAGACTTTCCTCCACCATATAGAAAATTTAAGTTTCTCAAAACTTATCGGCCGGGCGTGGTGGCTCACGCCTGTAATCCCAGCACTCGGGAGGCAGAGGCAGGAGGATTGCTGAGTTCGAGGCTTGCCTGGACTACATAGTGAGCTCAGAGCCAGCCTGAACTACAAAGCGAGACCCTGTCTCAAAAAAAAATTATCAGTCGCTCCTTCATACACAGCAAACCGCGTGCGGGTCTTAGAGCTCAGACGGCTGGAAGGTGTCGGGCCGAGGTGCGGTCCGCGGACGCGGTGAAAAGGGCTCAAGACGCTGCTGGCGTCTCCGCGCAGCACGCATCCAGCAAGCCCGGGAGGAGCGAGTCAGAGCGGAAACCCTCAGATCGGGCCGAGGCGCTTCCAGGGTCTCCAGAGGTCTCGCAAAAGTCACGTTGGTTAGTTGCTCCGCTTTCGCTTAGTGTCTCTTTCCCCTCCACACAAATACAACATCACATTTCATTTACAGAGCTGTATTTAACCAGACACTTCTAACATGTATTGCATCGTGTCTTTTCAAAAAATTCCATAAGCTCCCGCCCTCAGATGAGACTCATATTTAATAAACTAATTCTATCACTATGTGGAAACCCCTTCTTCTCTGCCATTTTTATCCAATGCGGACCGTTAGATTTTTACTTATTGTGTTAGTTTACTTATTCCCTGGAATTTGATTGTATAATTCGTTCCTCTTCTGGATTTCAGGAAAATACATCTGAGATTTCCCCCATAGCTTTTTAAAAAGAGTCTCAGGAGGCTGCGGACAGCCTGGAGGGCAAGAAATCGTGACAGTGTGTGCGCGTGTACGTGTGTGTGTGTGCGCGCACACGCGCGCAGCAAGTTGTGTGGATGTCTTTAGGAAATTCTAAACTAGTACAAATTCCATCCCGCTATTTGAAATGAACATTATCTGTGTGTTGACCCAAAACAGATTGCTTTAGACCTTAGGATTTTAAGCAGATTTCCCATTTAATTCAACTCCAAGATGCACTGGACTATAAAAGGAACTTCAGCGTGAACTACTCCTGTCCTCTCTCCACTTTGCCACCTCCCTTTATAGGCAGCTGAGCACTCGGAACTTTTCGCTTCCGCTGCGGAGCGCGGCCGGGAGCGCCGGAAGTGTCCGGATGTAACACCGTGAGCCGCGTCTGATGATACACTCGGGTCACACGTGGAGGCTTGGCTTGGGATCCACCCCAGCGGCAGCCCTCGGGGCAGCGCGTGCACCCTCCGCCGCTTCCGCTTCCGCCTCCCGGCCGGCTCTCCCCGGCTGCCCGGGGCTCAGGCCAGGGAGCGCTCTGCTCTGCCAATGAGAAAGCGCGCATGGTCTGAAGGACGCTTCGCGAGGAGTCCGCTCCTGCGGCCGCCGGGAAGTGGGCCCGCCCTTTACGGTCCCGGAAGGAGCGCGCGGCGCCCTGCTCCTTGCGCGTCTCACTTGCTCGTAGGAATTCGTTTTCTTGCTTTGAGATGCTGATCTTTTTCTTATTCAACAGAAAGCCTCACGAATTGTGAGTTTTTAAAACCCTTTCAAATTGGACTGTTATTCTACGTTAAAATACTAGCTAGCGTCTTTCCTGCTGCGCCCGCCTCTCCTGCGGGCGGATGTGCACACAGCAGCGGGCACCTCTGAACCGGTACCCTTGTTACAGCACGTGCCCGCCGTACACGATGATTACATCCCTTTTGGGGAACTGCTACATGAACATATCACATCTTATTTATTTTTACGCTCTTTAAGTTTCTGCTAGCATTTAGAATGTCTGGTTATACAGTGAGATCACTGATTTATTATTATTAATAGTTCAAGGATAGTAAAGCATTAGAAATTATTCAGAGGTCCCCTAAATTCAACCTGAGAATGAGAGTGTAACCTTTAGGAGATGCATTAAGAGAGATTTAAATCTGAGAATAAACTCCTGTCCAAATGCCTGATACGGCACTTTATAAGCTAGTCTGTCCAAGACCGTGTAGGTGAAATCCTGTCTGGAGGTGGTGGAAGGACTGAACAACAATCTCCTGAAGTCCCACGGAGTCCTTTGAATCTACATTAAGCAGGGCACAGACCACACACAGTTTTTATGACGTTTGCATATTTGTTTTCATTAGGGAGCAGATGGGAAGACAGAAGAAAAAGTACCTTTCATCATAATTGTGTCTTATAGATGAAAATGACTTTACGAGACACATAAAGTTACTACAATAAAGGGTGAAATATTCATGTTTATCAAAACGATGCTGAATTCAAGGCAAAATTAAGAATAAAGAATAAGAAAAGTTTCAGGTTTCTGTCTCACATTCTATTAGAATATTTATCCCTAAGTAACTACATGAAGAGACCCTTTCTGTTCTCTCAGTGGACAGTGTTAGCATGCTGCTCGTGTTTAGTCTGAGCCATTACAGATTTTATGGTTTGGCTTTGAGTCAAAAGTATGATTCCAAATAAGGAATCACAAGAATTTATAAGCTTGGTACTATGGAACAGCCATACATTATGTTTGAGCAAAGGGAATTTTCTCAAAATGATGAATTCATATCTGTGCCATCTTTGTAGCCCAAAAATAATTTGTAAACCTCAAGGAATGAACATAATGTTTCCTTTTGTTTCTCTCAATCAAGAAGTTGGTGGTGTCCTACTACTGAAAACCTTATTCACAGATCCATGAAACTTGAAGAAAGCTGTTTCTAAACACAGAGACATTCATTAGAAGTTAGTCTAAGCCAAAGAAAGTGCTTCTATTGTGAAAATCCTAAGCAAATGTATTCTCAAACACTTGTATTAAAAGCATACATTACAAAGACCAAAACTGAAAGAAGTGAGATGATTCTAGGTAACGCTACATCTATTTTAAGAAATCTTTGCTTCCATATTTTATCCCCCTTTTTCTCATGCAGGACAATTTCACTGTCCCTTGACTGTCCAGGGCCACCATTGGCAAAACGGCCCTTCTGTCCTTTTGATTCTGAGCTAGACACTGATCTCTGCTCTCTTGATTCCACAAGATGTGAGATTGATCAGTTCAGTAAGAGATAACTCACACTAACATCAAATAATGAGTACATTAAAATATTATATTAACAAAAATAAAGAGTGACACTTCCTGAGCTTTTATAAGATGGCAGGCATTTGGATAGGTACTCTAGGGATATTATTTAACTCAATTTCAAAAATGAGTCTGTAAGACAGACCTTATAGTCTCTGTTTTTATAAGAGAGAGGTGAAGCACAGAATGTTTCGGAAAATCCTATAATGAGAGAAATAATGTTAATTCAGATAACCATAGACAGAAATAGACTACAGGATTCAAAGGTCATTAAGTCTCATATTTATGTGATTTCCATTCCTGCCCTCTCTTCTTACCATTTCTTCACCATATAGCAGTACTACATTCCCAGGCACAACTTCTGCCGATCTTTTTCTGAACTATTTTTTCCTTTTCATAGCCAATTACTGAAACATAATATTTTAGCCATTCCTGCAGTTTTTTTTCTTGGCTTCACCTGTTAGCTAAGTTTGATTTGATTTCCACTATAGATATCCCATTGGAACCGCTCCTGCTCCTGCTACCAATACCCACTGGCCACTTGTACCAACCGAGCGTATCTGCACTTTAGCAGTTGAAAATTTCCTGTTCCTGAAATTCTCTTTACCTGATTCCAAACCATAACACTCTTCTTTTGCTATTTCCCCTACTTCTAAGACTAAATCTGTAACTTCTACAACTTGGGTTACCTTTCTCTGGATACTAGGCTTTCTCAGTGGCCTCATCAGCTGGTTTAAATTAGCAAACTAATATCTGCATCTGTATCTCTAACCTGGTCCTTCCTATCAGTGCCAGATCTATACGTGAAAATGTCGCTTTCACTTGTCTACTCCTTTTTCCATAGTCCCTTCAAACTCAGCAAGTATCAAATTGACCTTAAGGGTCTCTTAGAATCCACTCATAGCAAATTCCCAGTCCTAAAGAGTGAACCCTGCATGTTCTAGACACCCAATCCAAATACGTATCCATTATCGTGAGCCTTTGTTATGTCATTTTTTTCTATCAACCACTAGCTCTCAAGGACTGTTCAAAGATTTTTACCAACGTAAAATCTCTCAGAACTATCACTTCCTTTTCATTCTCACTCCCTTTCTTGACTTCGAGTTGAAGCTTAAATAGAGAAAGGGGCCCCTCCACAACAGCTCCTTAAGTGATACCCAGATTTCCATGCTTGACACCCCCTCTTTGCATTCAGCGGAAAGCAGCCCAGTTCCTGTATTTGACGCTATTGGATTTCCTTCATGGAAAAGTAAAGTAGTTTAGAAAGGGATTTATGGCCCTCCGTGGTTTGGCCTGGGGCTGCGGGAACACTGTCTGTTAGGAGTCACACAGCTACATGGCCAGTGTCACAGGCCCGAGCCCACTGGGCCTCTGCCCAGTTACTCAGCTGGAGAGGTGACGTCCCGAAGCCAGTACAGACCGTGCGTAAAGCAGCAGCTGCGGTGTGTTTCAGTGGGGTTTTATTTACCCATATAAACTCCAGCCCCCCTTTAGTTGGCAGGATATGTGTGGTAGGTCAGCCCAGACTACCTCCTTTTTCAGGTGAACTCGCTTCATTCCTGTGCTAGTTAGGGTTCCGTTCCTGGGGTCAAACACCCAATACCTGCAATTTAAAAGAGGAAAGATTGTTTTGGCTCATATTTTTGAGGAGTTCTGTCCATGGCCTGCTGGCTCCAGGAAGGAATAGTGTGGCCGAAGTTAATGGCAGAGTAAAGCTGCTTAGTTCCCGGAAACTGCGAGTCAGATCAGGGGACAGTGACAGAGAGGAAGGGCCAGAGCCCTGTAGAGACCCCAAGGTCACGGCTCCAAGACACACACACACACACACACGCAGGGGCACTTTACTGATCCCCTGAACAGTCCCCAATGATGCTGTTAATTAAGCCTAACTGTGAAGATTCGGTCTCATTTCATGCTCAGGCCAATGTAGAATTATCATCCCTTTTCTTGCGTCTAATTATTTAAACACTGTTCATTTTCTCCTTCTGGGGCGGCAATCTTCTAAACATTCTTCAAAGAAATGATTCCTATTTCTCTTTCAAAAATGTGTTTGGATATGACATCTTCAAAGAAGGCCTTTCAGCTTCCCCTGTCCTGACTCAATGTGTCTGTCACCAAGCGATGTGATACCCAGAGGAGAACACGGCTTTTCTTTCATTGCTTTCCAGCGCCTCTAAAGACTCTTCTATGTTGCAGGTGTAAATTCATATTGATAACTGATTTCAGATTCATGCATCTGCCAATACCTGACCTTCCTGATACAATCAGAACAGTTGACTGCCAACAATTTAGTTAGTACTGTCAATAATTTATTTAGTACTAATAACAGTAATAGCGAGTGTGCATACAGCCAGGTATCAAGCACCCTTTTCACATATTCCAGTTGTTCATCCTTTGAAAATTTATCTATTCATAAAGTTACTATCATCCTCCCCAGCAGAAGAGACTGAATATGGAGAATTCACGCAACTTCCCTTGTACACTGGCGAGGTCAGGATTCGAATCCAAGCATTCCGGCTTCCGGATGTCTGTACTTAGCCACCACGCTCTCTCAACTGTCAAGCTCTAAGTGGAAAGTCTATTTCGGAGTGCAAAAGCCACTTTTCACTTTTATGGACCCTACCCACATTCAAATAATAAAGAGAACAAGGATGGATTGCAAGTTTATGATAGATCGTTGTTATTTTACTGTCAGTGAACCAAATTCCAACTCAAACACTAGAAGCCACTGGCCTGTTTCTAATACAAACAGAATACAAAATAAAACATAAATCACAAAAACTCTTATAAGACACTTCCTTAAATCAGCATCTAAAGGAATATAGCCTCTGTACTTGTGAAAGACTATAAAGGAACTAAAATATATACTCAGATCACCCTGGCATAAAATTTTAAAATTCGATTTAATGTTCATGGTGAAAAGCGATCTTTGGAAAATTAAAAATTATTACCTTATCTGTTAGCAGGAAAGATAAATGGAAGAAGCACTGTTGGCTGGCCCACAAAAAAAGACTAATATGATCATTAGAATATTTTAAATTGAAGAGAAAAGTAGCACAGCTTTTCTGCATTAGTAGAGGTTCCTTAAGGAAAACTGCGAAGCTCTAGTTGGTGAACTTGGAAGGAATTCTGTGGGGCTCTTTAGCACTGCTCTGCTGAGCCTGTGTGAGGGGTGAACTTATTGCTGATTTGGGGGAAAATAGGTGCCATCTG
>PVIC010023546.1:0-26749 GCA_004025085.1 Thryonomys swinderianus | reverse complement strand
AAAAAAAAAAAAAAAAAAAAAAAAAAGAAAGTATTGTATAGCATATTGCTAGCCCAGGAAAAGGTAAAATTTCAAAAGCTTACTGAATGTATATTTCTACTGAATGTACCATGTTAAAGCCAGAGAACTGTTAAGCCATCTTAAATTAGGGACTCTTTATAAATTTTCATTAACATGTAACTCCAAAATATTGGATCTACTCAGCATTTGCAACCGTATTATCTGCCAATTTATTTTTCTCCTTACGAGCGTCCTTCCTGCAGCCTAACTCAATCTTGTTGCAATCTAAAAGTCTGTTGTTCAACATATGCCTGATGGGAAGTTGTTGTCCTCAGATTTCCTGTACTGTCATCTTGGGAATTTCCTTTACTTCTTTGCTGTTTCTGATCTCAGGTCTTCATTTTCTTAATTTTGTTCCATGTTTTGATGGAAGACATCCTTAAACTTCTTTGAGAAAAGAGCAAGAAAGAAGAAAATTTTTTTCAAGACTCCATTTGTCTGATAATTTGGTGAGGTATGTAATAGATACAGAAATAGATTTGCCTTAGAATTAGGAACTAGTTTTTTATCTTATTCTGTCTTATTTGTTGCTCATTTGAAACTTTTCATTAAACATTTTTTCCCTTTCTTCTCAGAAGATGTTAGTTTTTTTGCCTCTCCTTCTTTCCTGAGTTATTCTGAGGTGTCACAGTCATTTCCAGGATTTCTAAATTCATTTCTGTTATGACTTGAGTCTTTCTTTATGAAAACCTAAATTCTTCTCTTCTTGGAATTGTGCTTAGTAAAGTTTTCTCCTTTGTTAGATCTCTGTTTTTATCTCTTGGTGAATTTTAATTTTTAAATTTTTATTCATTTTGTTTTTGTTATCTTTTAGAAATATTGCATTAATTTTCTGTGATTTCTGTTTATTTTTAAAAATTTCTCTAATGATAATTCAATTTCCAAGACCTCTTTCTTGTTCTCAGGACACTCTTAACTTATTTTGCATATATATAGCACTATAATCTTTTATCTGACAATATTAACTGTTATTTTAGATTTCTTCTGCTGTTTCTATTATGGCTAAACTGTTTGTTTGCTTGTTTTGGTTCCTTTCACTACTGTTTCAATGTGCTGGCTCTGGGCTGTCCTTTTCAGGTGCTAGAGGATTCATGCTGAGCTACATCCCCCAACCCTTTTCGTTTATTTAAGGTAAGGTCTTTCTAAAGCTGTACAGGCTGAGCTTGAACTTATGATCTTCCTGCTTCAGGGAGAACAGCTGTGTGGCACTACACCCCCACCTGGAATGTCCTTTTATTGTTGTTTTTGTGCTGGGGATGGAAATAAGGGCTTCCTGCTTAAACATGTACTTGACGACTGAGCTACACTCCCAGTGCTGGTTACCTCTCTATTCGAGTAATCTAGGCATTTTGTTGTGCAGTTTTACTAAATGCTTTGACACTATGTAGTGCGGATTGCAATTCAGTGTATTTTTCCTTGCTGCCCACGTAGCAGCTCCCAGATAATGCTAAATATTTTAAGGTTTTGATATGGCCACCAGCCATATGTTCCAGTTTTTGTTGCACTCAGGGTAGGCTTAGGTTTTGGTAATATAATATCAAGTTTTTGCAACATAACAGTGAAAGTTTTATCTCTTTCATACCACACATAACACTGTGGTCAACAGAGCTTTCCGCTTATGTTCCTCATATCAGGACTCAAACTAATGAGGCTGTATCTCACATTTCATTGGCCAGAGTAAGTCACGTGGTCACTTGTAATTTTAAGAATAGCAAGGAGACACAAGTCTGTTTACCATGAAGAAGAGGGTCATCAGACGATTTATAACTGAAAGTGCTACCACGGTAGTGTTCCTTTATACATGTTTTATAATTTATTTACACTTGTGTTATTATTTTTTTTTTAATCTTTTTAAAATTTTTTGAGACAGGACCTCCCTTTGTAGTTCAGTTTGGCTCTGAACTTACTATGTAGCCCAGTCTGGCTTTGAATTCTTCAATCATCCTGGTTCTGCCTATCTCTCGAATGTTGGGATTACAGGCATGAGCCACCATGCCTGGCCACACCTGTGCTATTTTAATGGGCTTTGCAGTGTATCTTCCAAGGGTGTGATGTCTGAGATCCCTTTCAAATTCATTGGCTGTAAGATTTAAGAATTACCCCTCTAGAAAACTTATTTAAAATTACTGTTGAGTAAGTATGTTAGTAAAAACATTACAATTCTGTAAAAAAAAAAAAAATGGAAGCTATTTTTCTGAACAGTGGTTAAAAACTGACTTAGCGGGCTGGAGGGTTAGCTCAGTGGTTCCGGCGCCTGCCTCTCAAGTGTAAGGTCCTGAGTTTGATACCCGGTAACCACATACAATGCTGGGCATGGAGACTCACGCCCACCAGCAATCAATACCACATACCACAGTGCCAGGCGTGGTGGCTCACACCTGTAATCCCAGCACTCGGGAGGCAGAGACAGGAAGATTGCTGAGTTCAAGGCTTGCCTAGGCTACATAGTGAGTTCAGGGCCAGCCTGAACTACAAAGCGAGACCCTGTCTCAAAAAAAAAAAAAGAACAACTGATATAGAGATATTAATTGAACATTCAGAAACATACAAGAGTAGCAGAACATTTATGTTGAATCACTGGCACATTTAATGGCAACTTGCACTATTAAATTATAAATCTCAGATTTGGAGATATTTACAATATTTTGAGGTGCTGGGGTAAATTTTTAAGTATTTGACACATGAGTATTGTACATATTGGGAGACTTTATTTTGCTATACAAATTTTTTTGATTGGTATGTGTTTAGAATACACAATAATTATGTTCATTTGGGGGAATTGGGCTTAATATTGTGTTTGAAATGCTTTTTCTCCTGCTTCTCATTCCCCATATTAGAGATTCTATTTGGTTTGTTTGTTTATTTTTCATACCAGAGATTGAACTCATTACTTTGTGTTTGTGAGGCAGGCACCAGATCCACTGAGCTAAATTCCTGGCTCAGAGATTTTAAATAACCAGATTGTTCTCTTACATGTTTTTTCTTGGTTAAAATAAGTGTCTGTATTTTTTTTTTTTTTTTTTTTGAGACAGGGTCTCGCTTTGTAGTTCAGGCTAGCTCTGAGCTCACTATGTAGCCCAGGCAAGCCTCGAACTCAGCAATCCTCCTGTCTCTGCCTCCCGAGTGCTGGGATGACAGGCGTGAGCCACCACACCCAGCACTGTGGTATGTGGTGCTGATTGCTGGTTGATTGCTGGTGGGCGTGAGTCACCATGCCCAGCATTGTATGTGGTTACTGGGGATTGAACTCAGGACCTTGCACTTGCGAGGCAGGCGCCGGAACCACTGAGCTAACCCTCCGGCCCCAGTGTCTGTATTTTTAAATATATCTTTTTAATTATAAATTACTCTCTATAATTAAAAATATCTCAAATATGTTAGTAGTCCACTAGTCACAGTTACTTTATTTGTGTTTTATGTTAAAAATTTGTTTTAATTCTATTGCTGATTTATCTGTATTTTTTTTTTTTTGCTTTTTGGAGACAGGGTCTCGCTTTGTAGTTCAGGCTGGCCCTGAGCTCACTATGGTGCCCAGGCAAGCCGCCACAAACTCAGCAATCCTCCTGTCTCTGCCTCCCGAGTGCTGGGATTACAGGCGTGAGCCACCACGCCCAGCATTATATGTGGTTACCGGGGATCGAACTCAGGTCCTTGCGCTTGCAAGGCAGACGCCGGAACCACTGAGCTAACCCTCCGGCCCGATTTATCTGTATTTTTAAGCACAGTAACATGACCATAAATTAATATATACCACATTGCTTAGATAGCAACCTTTTTCTCTGCCAATCCCCATTTTCCTTTCATATTCAATGCAGTAAGTTTATTGTAAGTTTTGTTTGCAATAAGTTTTGTTTTGTTTCATTTGTTTTGTTTTGAGACAGAGTCTCACTTTGTAGTTCAGGCTGGCCCTGAACTCAGTGTAGCCCAGATAAGCCTTGAACTCAGCAATCCTTCTGTCTCTCCCTCTGGAGTGCTGGGATTACAGGCATGAGCCGCCACGCCTGGCATTTGGTATGTGGTGCTGATTGCTGGTGGGCGTGAGTCACCATGCCTGGTACTGTTGCATGTGGTTACCAGGGATCAAACCAGGGACTTTATGCATGCTAGGCAGGCGCCAGAACCACTGAACTAAATCCCCAGCCCCGTTGTTTTATTTTAAAAACCAGTAAGTTATTCATTTTACACTAAAATTATATTTTTGAGAAGTATCTTAGCAGTGTTCATACAAATATTTAAATTTCATTATTTGAAACTCATTTATGTTTGGGAAGTCTTATTTTCTTAATGGAGTACCCCAGCATCAAATAACTTATGATAGTTATTTGTCTTGAATGATGGTTTTGTATGAAAGTTTGGACAGACTTTTTTCATGTTGTGGATTACCCATATAGTGGAAATAGTTGAAGAATTTGTTCTGGCTAGTTCATTCTACTGACTTGACACATTTCTTTTAAAATGTCTTCCTATTAATCAAGAGTAGAAAACTATTTCTGGCTGTAAGGTGTTACCTTTATTTCACACTTACACTGATGTTAAAGTTTATAGCTAGATATATCCCCCTAAAACCTCATGGTTCACAGGTGGGCCTTTTGATGGGTGATTGGACTATGAGGGTGAGATTGTTGGTTTGCTATCTGGAGGGTCTGGTCAGAGGAGCTGGGCCAGAGGAACGTGGTCTAGCCCGGTTTATTTCCCTCCCTTCATTTTTCTCTGCTTCCCTTCCACTATGAAGTTAGCCGCTTCTCCTTCCACCAGGCACTTTTACCATGCCTTTCTTTCTGCCTTAGAGCCTAACCGCCAGTGCCTGAAACCTCTGTGGTCTAAGAACCAAAATAAACCTTTTCTCTGGTGCTCTTGGGTATCCAGTATAGTCTCAGTGACCTAAAAGTGATTAAATACCTAAGGAACTCAAATGTAACAACAAGATGTTATATACACTGAATTTTGAATAAATAGCCATTACATTCTGTCTGGAGTTTTGTGAATATCATGTGGCCTATAGTGAATATTTGTGTTCACAAGCCTGAAGTTTTAATGAAACATTAGTACAGGACTGTAGTATTCTAAATCAAAAGCGTACATTTTAATGTGTACACTGTTCAGAGTGTACACTGAAAGGTAGCATTAGAAACTATTTTCAAATCTTCACATCCAGAGTGTACAAGGTGATAGTGACAAGTAATGTTACGGATTTCATTAACTTAATTTTGAGTGTGTAATAGCATATGATATATGTCACCTACTTTAAAAATAAACTAAAATATTCAAGGACCGAAGATTTAGCTCAGTGGTTCTGGCACCTGCCTCGCATGTGCAAATTCTTGAGTTCGGATCCCCGGCAACCACATACAATGCTGGGTGTGGTGGCTCACACCCACCAGCAATCAATACCACATACCACAGTGCTGGGTGTGGTGGCTCACGCCTGTCATCCCAGCACTTGGGAGGCAGAGACAGGAGGATTGCTGAGTTCGAGGCTTGCCTGGGCTCCATAGTGAGCTGAGGGCCAGCCTGAACTACAAAGCGAGACCCTGTCTCAAAAAAAAAAAAAAATTCAAAACAAGTTGTTTTAGAATCTCTGAATGCTAACATTTTTCTGAACTCCACAGTTTTAAAAAATCACTCCTTCAAAGGACTTTATGTGAGGGTGAATAGGGGTTGAGGGACTGTGGAAAGTCAAATGTTACTGTTTTTACTGGATAAATCCAAAAGATAAGTTCAGTTTTTTTCTTTTTTTATTACCTGTCAGCTTGAGAAGTTCCTAAGTTTTTCTCAATTCTAAAGGGGCATGAACACATTTCTTTATTGATTCATTTTGTCTACTACTTCTGCTGTGTGTCATCATTTTAATGAGGAATGTCCACTGTTCTCAAATCAGCTTCATGTAAATGGAACAGACTTACTTGGAGGCAAAAATCGCATGTGTTGGCTGTGGATGTGGCTTGGTAGTAGTGTAGCATGCATCAGGCCCTGGATTTGATCTCCAGCATTGCCAAAAACCAAGGCAAGACAACAGCAGCAAAAGCACCCAGTTGAAAAGAATGGATCCTCTGTGTTATTCTTTTTAGTTCATGATCTATGCCCATTGTATTTATCTCTAAATCACTCCTGTTGTAAATTCACCTATCAGCCCAGTAGCCAAAAATGTACAGTCTACAAATTATTCTGTGAATTTGCTCCGGTTCTTACTGATTTGTTTCATTCCTATTCCTCCCCAGTCCTTGCATCTGGAGGCACTGAAAACGTTATCTACAGCTTTGCACGTGCTCGTCAAATGTTGTACCACTGTCCCGTCTCTCTCACTTCTGTCTCTGTCTTTCTCCCTTTTTTACTTATTCAGGTAATAGGAAATGTTATAATTCACTAGAATGTTTAATTAAATCCGTTATTTGTTGGCAATGTTTAAAGTAGAGCTGTGTGTGTGCCAGTCTTACTAAGTATAGATAATGGTAATAGCTTCCATGTCAACTCAATATTTTTTCTTTTTTAACTTTAAGCTTGCCAGGGTATGTCTTGCCTGTATTTTTGGGTCAAAGATACATTTTTCCAGTATTTTAAAAATGAAAAAAACATCCAAAAAAAAAAAGGTGAGTTTTAACTAGGCATCATTAAAATAAAACCTAGAGCATGTTATTAACATTTTTAAAGTTCAGGGAATTTAAACCAAGGGCCTTTGCACTGAGCTACATCCCCAACCCTTTCATTTTATCTTACCTTTAAACAGTTATTTAAGTGTAATGTCATAAATTGCCTTCCATTCATTTTTGTACATCTTTTTCCCACAATGACTTAAGAAACTATCTTTAAGCCAATATAAACATTTCATAAATGTTTAACCAGTTGGATATACATGTTGTGGCAAAGCAGAACAGCTCAGTGTTGCAGCTGTGGGTCGAGAATCTGCTGGCGGGCTCACCAGAGTTCATCCTCCTGTCTGAGTCTTTTTTGACTAGAGAGGGCAGCTGCCTTGTATGTGGGTCGACAGTGTAGGCAAGCATGCGCACTGAATCAGGGGGCGGGGTTAACAGACCGATTGCTCCTGAAAGACACAGCAGGTGATTGTGCGCACAAAAGCAGAGAGGCTAACAGAAAATTCCCGGGAGGGTTCAATTCTAATTCAGAGGACCTTTACAGGTTTTAAAGCAGCCCTTGTTATTGAATCCATGACCCAAAACACCTTAGCCACTAACTAGGTATTGAACAGTGCGGCTTACTCGCCTTCTTATCCTGTGGATTCTTAGGGAAAGGGTTACAGCAAGCTCAGCCTCCTTCGTATTGTTTCTCACCAAGTGCTTCTCGGTGTGAGGCAGGCTGGTGCCTCATTTGAACCCAGTAGCTTTCTCTTCGGCTTCCTTTTTCTGATTATTTTCTTCTTACTGTTTCTTGCTCTGAACACTTACTCTGCTCAGTAGGCACATTAATTCTCTTAGAAGAATCTTGCCCTTAACTAGTTTTACAACAATGCCAACAGCATGCTGGGTAACACTGTAGAGTCTTCCAGTTTTGCCATAGTAACGTGGCATTCCTTTTTGAACAGTACCCATTTCCTTGATATCACTGTACTTGATATCATTTTCTGTGTTACCGTTGTGTTTGTACAATTGTGTACATGTGATCAGAGGAACAACCCTTTGTTTTCTAGAAGACCAAGAGAACATATACTGACTCAGTTTCTTTCCTGTTTCACTTTATGTTCATTGTTGGGACAAATTACTGGAAGGTAGCAGTTTTGGGAGAAAGGGTATTTTGAGGCAGGCTCTTGCTATATTTCCCAGACAAGCTTAAATGTCAGCCTCCAGGAGTGTTGTTATTACAGGCACCCCTTACCTGAGGCATCTACTTACTTTTTATAAAGTTTCTTTCACTTGGTATTGTTGTGAAGTAACTTCTCCAGAGTCTCTTACTCATATTGCTGTATGACTTGTGTGTGAGGTACTGAATCCCTTTGATCAGGACTCTCTTCAAGAATATTTGTGCAGCAAGTATCCTAAGAACATAGAGATTGCATTTCTTCCAGAATATGCATCAGTCATGCTTCCTGACCATTATAAAAAATTCAAGTTCCCTAAGGTTAGTGTTCTTTTGTTATAATGCAACCCACTTGATGTCAGTGTGACATCTGACCTTCACATCACCTTGTGGAAATTGGGACTTGTGGAAGCAGCACAAAAATGTTGACACTTAGGGTATTGCTGTTGTTCAGAATAATAAACAGTCCTTTATTTTTTATTCTCTTTTTTTTTTTTTTTTTTTTTTTGAGACAGGGTCTCGCTTTTGTAGTTCAGGCTGGCCCTGAGCTCACTATGTAGCCCAGGCAAACCTCGAACTCAGCAACCCTCCTGTCTCTGCCTCCCGAATGCTGGGATTATAGGCATGAGCCACCATGCCCGGCACAGTCCTTTATTTTTGATGCTATGGTGGTGTGCCTTCTGTCAACTTTTATGAAGTTGTGACAGACTGATTAGTTAGCTTGTAGTTGAGATCAAATAAAGACCTTTCACAGTTCTTGCTAAGTATTGTGCATAGAGCACAATTTCCTTTTTATTGCTCTGTAATATTCTGGAGTATTCTGTATTGTACATAGAGCATGATTTCCTTTTTATTACTCTGTAATATTCTGAAATACTCTGTATTGTGGTTCATAGAGCATGATTTCCTTTTTATTGCTCTGTAATCTGAGCAAAATTTATTCTATCACAAGATAGCTACACTTTCTAGTATAGAGTTATAGTGTACAAACTTGTTATAAACATTTGGACATGAGTGTGTGGACATGTGTTTTTATATTTTGTGGGTTGAAATCTAGGGTGTTAGGACAGCAGGTATAGGCTTAAGTCTGTGAGAGATCAAATAACTTTTTCCAAAGTAGATTTGCATTTTACCTTTTTTGTGGTACTGAAGATTGAACCTAGAGCCTTTATACTAAACTGCATTTCACTGTGCCTTTTCCTCCTCGAGTGCTGAGATTATAACCTCTGTCACCACCATCCAATGACACCTGCCATTTTATATCCATACCAACAGTGTGTAAAGTTCTAGTTAACATCCTCACAAACTGTTAAGCCATTCTAATAGGTGTATATTGCACTATAATTTGTCTGTGAGACTGAGAATTGAAACCAAGACCTCACCCAAACATGCTACCTCTTTATTTTTAGAGGCTTTCTCCCAGAATTGCATCAAACTTGCAATCTTTCTGCCTCAGCCTTGTGTTTGTATATCCTTTTTATAGATACTCTGTTAATCTTTTGCATACTTTAAAAAATTAAGTTATATTTTGTTAGCTTTAATAAAAGGAATTTATACTGGTGTAGGTTTAAGGTTCTTTTGCCCCTAAATTGATTAAAAGCTCCAGGCTTCTGTTTTTGCTCAAATGTCTCAGAATATAGTAAATATGGTGATGGGGGAGGGGGTGCTGGGACAGAAGCCAAGTGGAAGGGGCTGGCCGTCACAGGTAGTGTAGCCATAGGGCAGTGACCATAGGAAAATGCTTTCAGAGGAGTTTCTTCAGAGGATTTATTCTTATTACCATAAAATATAAGTTAAAACAATGATATAACAAGAAAATGAATATTATCAACATTCATAAGAGATAGTGGCGAATTTCCATATCATGTTGTTTCTTTTGATGTAGAGTGGGGACCAAGATCTATTATTTTTCCATGTGGATATCTAGGAATTTCCTACCTAATACAGTTACTGACTGGAGAAAGGAAGGGTAGATTAAATGTCATTTTTATTTTTCAAGAGACAGGTTGTCAGTATGTTGCCCAGGCTGGCCTTGAACTCCTAAGCTCAAGCAGTTCTTTCTGCCTCAGCCTCCCAAGTAGCTAGGACTACATGTATATACCATCATATCTAGTTATTAAATAATTTTTTTAGTACTGGGCAAAATTCAAGGATACTCTCCCATAGAGCTACATTTACATCCCTTTTTATTGTTTGAGACAGTGTCTCACTAAATTGACCAGGTTGGGATTGAACCCAAGATCTTCCTGCCTCAGGATATGCCACTATGCCTGACTTAGTGTGATTTTTTTTTTTAGTTTTTTTGAGACAGGGTCTGGTATTGAGCTCAGAGCATTCCTTCTGCCTCAGCCTCTTTCATGCTGGGATTACAGTCACCACACCTGGCTTTCATATATTTTTTTAATGAATGTTTTCTGTTAAAGTAATTCCTTTGCTTTTTAAAAAATTTCTCTTATGGACATTGCTAATGAAAATATATGTCACAGTTTTGATTCTTTGTCATATGATTCATTAGACCAGAAGTTGGAGAGCCATGGCTAGGTACAACCCACTGTCTCCCTCCTTACTTATATTTTTATTTTGAAATAGTTTCCCAGGACATGGTAAATATATATATTTATATAAATATTTACATAATTATATATAAAGCCCTGTACCCAATGAAAGGTTAGCATCTTTTATAACTATAATAGAACATTAAAACCTTAACATTTTAAAAAGGCAGCAGATATAGCTATGTGATGATTTCTTTTAGAAATATTCAGAGGTTCCATTTTGTTGCTGTATTTTTCTCTATTTTATTTAAATATAATAATAAATTCAGTTCAGCCTCCTGCCTAGCATGCACAAACCTCTGGTTTAAATCCATAATGCCTGAATAACTAACAAATACATGATTGAAACCATGGAATTAACATTGATAAAAATGTGTCTCAGTCACATTGGGCTTTTCTAACAGAAACCACAGACCCAACAACAACAATTTTTCTAGTAGTCCTGGAGGATGGGATGACCAGGAACAGTGTGCCAGTGGCTTCTGTGTCTGAGGAAGGCCTGTCTCCTCCCTTGCTGACAGCCACCCCTCCTGCAGGATCCTCGTGTGGCTGAGAGAGCACGAGAGATCATGTTTCCAATGTTTCTTCTTATACATAAAATAGTTCTGTTCATAAGGGTTCTACCTTCATGATGTAATTACCTCCCAGATGCCCCACCTCTTTAATCATCATCAAATATTAACATGTGAGTTTTAAGGAGACACATCCAGTTTATAGCAAATTTGCAGAGTGTATTGAGATTTCAGCAGTTTTACATTTTTGGGTTTCTTATTTTTAGTTTACCCTTTATATTTTCATTATTGAAATTTTAAAGTTCTTTATTTGTGTAAGCACCAGCCCTACACCAAAGTGTTTATAAATATTTTGTCATTATTTTTTCTTCCCTTTTTTTGAATCTTTATAGGTACATTATATATACACATCATGATCACACATAATATTGAGAATTTGTACCAGTACATGACACAATTTAATTCCCATTTTTTCCTATTCCCCTACCCACCCCAACCCCCTTATCCCCAAATATATAAGCTTTGCTTCCTTTTTTTTATTTCCATTTATTCTTACTCCTCATTACCCCTCCACCCCATTTCCCTTTGAATGTTGAATATTGAATATATTTGAAATATGTAGTACATAATCGTTATCTATAGTTACTCTACTGTGTAATAGCATACTGGGGCTTCTTGTTCTTACCTAACTGTAACTTTGTACCCACTAGTCAACCTTTCCCCATTCCTTTCTTCCTCCTAATCTTCTTAACCCTTAGGAACTAAATCATTTATTTATTTATTTATTTATTTATTTATTTATTTATTTATTTATTTATTTATAGGCTCTAAATGTGAGAGATCATGTACTTTTCATTTTATGCCTGGTTTACTTATTTCACTTAATATTACAATCTCTAGTTACAGGTATGTTGCTGAAAATTCTAGTTTCTGTGGTTTATTTTGGGGAAAATAAAAGGGCAAGTGAAAGCAGGGTAGGAGAAGATCAGAGGAAGAGAAATTTTGGGTTCTGAGGCCTGTTTCTCATGCTGAAAATGCCTACTGTAATTCTAGTTATTTAGGAAATAACAAGAGCTGTGAGACTAATGAGAAAAACACCCCAAAACATGTATTATAGCATAGTAAGTCTTATTTTTCAAATAGTTCTCCATTTCTTCTAAATTTTCAAATTTTATTGGTAGTCATTTATTCATCATAGCCCTTATCGTTTTATGAATGCAGGCTTGCTGGTGATAAAACCGCTTTAATTCCTCTCGTTTGAGTATTTTGTGTTGTCTGTCTTTCTCTTCTCAGTCTACCTAAAAGCTTATTTTAACCAGATGACATTTCAGCAATCTCCAGTTATCCAGCCATGATGAGGTTCTGTCCAAGTCTCTCTTTTAACCATCATATCAGTCCCTGTGTTTTAATAGGAATGTTAAGACCATTGGTACTTAATGAAATTGTTTATATGATTGAATTTAGATGCCACTTCAATTTTGTTTACCCAGAATTTTGAAGCAACTTTCTCCATTTCTGTTGCTTTCTATGCTAATATGATACTTTAAGAATTCCCTCGTAATTCATTCATTTTGTATTGTTTTTAGTGATTAGTATATTCATTCTGAAGGGGATGATATCAGAACAAGTGTGAGAATTAGTACTGGGAATTGCATGTCCAGGGCCTTCCAGGTGAGCTACATCCCCAGCCCTTTTTATTTTTTATATTGAGACTTTAGTTTCACTAAGTTGCCCAGGTAGAACCCAACTTGCAGTCTTTTTATGTCAGCCTCTCAAATACCGGAATTATAGTCATGTGGCACCATACCTGTGTGTTTCCACCTTAAATAGAAAAAGTCACAGTTTTTATTGTCTTTTTTCTCTTTGTCTTCCTTTTCATCACCCTCACCCACCTCTCTGCCTCAAACATACATTGGGTACTTGCTGGGTTTCTGAGATGGTTTCATGCTTGGAAATGAAATTTTTCATTTCCTTTGAAAGATTTGTAGCCTTATGTCTTAGTTACTTTCTCATTGCTGAAACAAAATACCCAACTCTCACAAGTAATAAAGGAAGAAAGGGTATTTTAGTTTATAGTTTGTAAAGGTTTCAGTCCATCACTGGCTGGCTCTAAGGCAGGGTGCCATGGTAGAGGAGCAGCAGAGAGGAGAAACAGTCCATGGAAGAAAAGGCAAGAAGCAGCAAGCAGCCTGCTTTCTGTCTGATTCTTTATATTCCATACAAGGTACACAGCCAGGAAGGGGTTTCCGTTATCCACACCTGGAACTATGCTAACCCAATTTACTTGTCATACATACCATTCTTTTACATGATTTTTACCCATTGAACAGCCATAACATAATAATGGTTTACTTCCTGATTCCTTATGACAAACCAGCCATTGCCTTATCCACACTATATTCACTACTCACTTCAGCTGGACACTAGACCTGTCTCCACCTATACAACACCCATACAGCCCTGGCCGGGATCCCAAGGGCTTTCCTCAGCCCCTACGTGGGTGCAGCAACAGGAAGCATGGCTCTTCTTGCCTTTTTCATCCTTTCTGTATTCTGAGAAATCTTATCTTTCACTTCTAAATTGCTTAATTTCAGTGTGCTTTAAAAAATTGTTTTATAATGTTATCTTGTCTTGAATATTTCTGAAGACATGAGATTATATATAACCTATAGATGTAATATATAGACTTATATACACAGATTTCATATATATGATCATTTACCTTAGCTTTTCTTAATTATGCCTCATGTTTTGTAATTATTAGTTGACCCCTCAGATACATGAATGAGGGATGAGAATGATTTCAGGTTGAGTGGGTAAGGAGCCAGGTGTTAGAACAGCAGTCTCCTGGTTGTCAGAATGAATGGGGATTTGTGTGCAACATCCATTATTTCACCAATTTTCCAGATAATTCCTTCAGTTTTTCTTTTTTTTTTTTAAGAGAAAGGTCTTACATTATTTACTTTGAGACAAGATGAAATTGGGATCTGACCCTTAAACATTCCAGTAACCCCCTGTTTGCAAACCATGTTGTATTCTTAGCCTTAACCATAAACATTGTGTCTGAGGACAGTCTTCTAGGTTTCTGTTGGGTAGAGTGGTCACTTTTTCTGCTCTGGCTCCTTATGTTAGTATTTTCAGGGGAGGCTCTGAACTCAGTTTTCTGACAGCATTCTACATTCCAGGAATTTGTTGAATTCTTGTTTTCTGTTGATGGTACCATTTTCATTCTCTTTCTTATTGTGAATACATTTTGTTTTATTATTTTATTTTCATTTTGATGACTTTTTAAAAAACAACCTGAGGCATCTCTGCCAAATTTTCAGGCATGCCTGCCTTCCTTGAACCCAGGTCAGCTTGTCCTTCCTAGAGAAAAATATGTATTCTTGTTTTCAAAGAGAATCAGGCATTGAACTGTAGTAACACTTGAGTGCCTAGTCTAGCATGTGCCAGGCAAATTGGTGGTGCTATTACTGTCTGAAGCCCTGGGTAGAAATACTTAGCAAATAAAATATCGATTGGGACTGTTCTCATTTCACACCATATCCCTGTTATTATTCTTTTAAAGCCTCTTTTTATAATTGAGGGGAATATAGCAGGAAGAGCCTCTATTTTGTAATTTAGTAATGTATTTGTGTCAATTAATTTTAAAAATTGAAATAAAGAGAAGTGAGAAAAAGGAGAATCTGACTTGGTTAGAAGAAGAACACAAACCAGAGGTGTTAGGTGAGCGAACTAAGGTGCACATTCAGAATTGACCTGTCCTATAGTAAGCACATGATGTCTTAGTAGATATGTTCAAAGTTTCTTCTATATGTCAGTCACTTATCCATTTGTTCATTTATTAATGCAATAGATGTGGTGCTTTCCTGCATAGAATATTTTCTCTGTTTTGTCCGGCAAATGATGTAGAGGACAAGGCAATCCCAAAATGCCAAAAGTCCTTCCTTGCAGATCTCATGTGCAATTTTCTTTTTTTGAGGCTGGCCCTGAGCTCACTATGTGGCCCAGGCAAGCCTCGAACTCAGCAATCCTCCTGTCTCTGCCTCCCGAGTGCTGGGATGACCAGCGTGAGCCACCACGCCTGGCACTGTGGTATGTGGTATTGATTGCTGGTGGGCATGAGTCTCCACGCCCAACATTGTATGTGGTCACTGGGGATTGAACTCAGGACCTTGCGCTTGCAAGGCAGGCACCGGAACCACTGAGCTAAATCTCCGGCCCTTGAATAAAATTTTGATAGCTATAAGTAGGAGAGTATATGTCCCTGATCAGAATAAACTGGAATACAGAGAAGAGATGATCTGGAAAATACAAGCCAGTTTTATTAACAAAGAGATTGTGTTTTAAACTAATGAGAAAAGAAATGAAAAGTATAAAAAGGCACAAGATTATAAAGAATCTCGTCTACAATCTTAAGAATCATATGGAAGAGTTTTTAGTCTAATGTGAAAATTTAAAGAGAATATACAGGTAGGGATGACACTGTGGTGCGGGGAGGAGACTTACTGCTGAAGCATCAGTGATGAAGCTCAGTGGTTGTAGAAGATATTAGCCCCTGAAGTAGTGAAATAACAATCCAGTGAAACAGATGGGGCGGAGAGACTGCAGCAAGAACGCACAAGACTTAATAAATACTTTAAGTCAAACTAAGGATTAAAATCAGTGTGACTAGAAAAATGTAGGACTTATAATTCATAAAAGTTGCCAGGCCAAGAGAGGTTGATTTTTGTGTCTAAAAATAATGAATGATTCCTCACTTTTCAACAGATCTGTCCCACGTATATTGCAGTTATTTTGCTGCAATAGTAAATGGAGAAAATTTTGTAAGTTCTTTTCGTTAGGAAGCCATTATATTTTATAGACATTATTTTTTGTCTAAATTGCATCACGTACTAATTTGTATGGAAGGGATAAAGTATTCTTTTTTAGAATATCATAAGTACTCAGAATATAGTGCTCTAGAAAAGCCAGATTTTTACTTTAGATTTAGAAAAGCAGTTTACTTATAAATCATACCTATTAGTAGTCTTAATAAAGGAAAATAAAATTAAGTTGGTGAAAGTATACCTGTAAACTAGGAACTATTAAGGAAAGATGATAGAATATTTGTTTCAGAAATAGAATACATGAGTAATATGAGACATATCATTAATACTGCTTTTCCTTCATTCTTATAATCTCAGTAGTTGAACTGTGCTCCACTTTATCTGAATGAAAAGAAGTAATCAGCACTTTTTTGAATGTGAAGGGAGAGTGAAAATTAAAGCAAAAGAACTACTTATAATTAGAAAAAAATAAGAAACTTTAACATTAAGACAGCATTAAAATGATCATTTATCATGTCATTTTAAAGAATGTAATTAGTTATGGCATTTTTCTTTTGCATATCATCAAACAACCAAGATGGTGTTGTGAAGTTGCAGCGTTCAGCATGATAAATTTTACTGCCGTGTGACTTGAACTACAAACAGATTAATAACTGTCTTCATGTACCATGTTGCTTTCATAATGAATAGTCTGCTTTTGATAAAGGGCACCAAGTAATCCAAATAGGCAAAATAATCCAAAATAGGGGAAACATTATAACTTCCAACCTGTTAGATATTTGAGATACAAATTCCTATTCTGTAAAATCAAGAACTGATTTTGGGGACAACACAGGTTGAGTAAGGGATATTTATTAAGGGTAAGACAACTCCTACCTGACAGGGACAGGATCGGGGGTGTTTTATGTAGTGAAACACAAGGTAGGGTTGGTACAAAAGTGGGACAAAACTGTAGTCATTTGTTGGCGGGCACGAAGCGGGACAAAACCATGATCAGCCAGTAAGACAAGTACAGTCACCCAGGTAATATTGATTAAATGGGAATCAAACGGTAACATAGCAGGCACATGCAGAATGAACAAGGAATTTCCAGAAAGGAGTGGGCTAGGGAGATTCTGGACTCCACTTCAGGTGATTGATGTCTGTTTAGAGTATCCATCACTACTGTTCATCCCTAGGGGAAGTACATGGATGTAGTTTGTCTCTCTCCTTTTTTTTTTTTAGATAGGGTCTCATTTTGTAGTTCAGGCTGGCCTTGAGCTCACTATGTAGCCCAGGTGAGCCTCAAACTCAGGATTTCTCCTGCTTTTGCCTGCCAAGTGCAGGGATTACAGGCGTGAGCCACCATGCCTGGCATTATGGTGTGTGGTACTGATTGCTGGTGGACGTGAGTCACTATGCCCGGTATTGTTGTATGTGGTTACCGTTACCGGGGATTGAACCAGAGACCTCATGCTTCCTAGGCAGGCATAGGAACCACTGTGCTAAATCTCTGGCCTCAGTTTGTCTCTTTTTATAATGCTGACTTTCAGTGAATATGTCTTAAGTTTCTTGACTCCTCAAAGGCAGGCCCTGTCTTAGCTATCTACAATACTTTTGTATTAAATTTTAAAGTATTTTTATTTATCCCATCTGAAGATTTAACTTTTCTTCCCCTTTATCTGTGAGGTATAATATTTCAAGATCTCAATGCATGCTTGAAACCAAGGCCCACATCAGGAAGACACTCCATACCAAATCCTACGTATACTATATTTTTTCTTTAAGTGTATACACACACTGCCCTTTTCATCTTCACTAAGCACTTATTATGCATTATGACCCTAACTTTGCACATTTGAGGTACAGTAGCAAAACTAGGATGAATTGTTTCTTTCTTCATAATTTTATACATAGGAAATTGTTCTTAACCATAGATATTAGCAACCTCAATTTATAATTTTTTTCTTTCCTTCTTAAATTTAGAATTTTTACCTTTTTTACTTAATGATTTTTACAGCTTCACTTTCACGTATCTGAATTGTCAGTGTCATTACTCTTGTCCTTTGGGACAATCAAGCAGAATAAGGGTTACCTGAACTCAAACACTGTCATATTCCAAGTTGCTCTGATTATCAGGATGGCTTCTAACAGGGAAGGTAGTGTATTCAAAATGGATACACAAGGTGAAGGTGCAGTTTGTGTCATAAGCAGGTGGAATGGGATGGCTGAAGGATTTATCGTACTACTTAGAGTGTTGTGCAATTCAAAACTTACACTTTGATCATTTCTCAATTTTTCCATTTAATATTTTCTGACCACCACTAGCCTCAGGTAATTCAAACTGTAGGATACAAAACTGTGAATAAGGACTTCAGCTGTTTTTAGCTGCTCTATTTGTCTGTTTTCTGTTAACCTGCGGTAGGCTAATAATATATACAGAATAAAGATCTAAAGTTTGGAGGTTGAAAGTCCAAGATCCACTGGTGGGTGGAGATGGTAGGGTAAGCCCTTGGATTAGCTCCCGGTGAATGTCCAGAGGCAGATGAAAGCACATGACATGCAAGAGAAGGAGATCACAACACAGGAGGCCAATAGACACTGCATTCCGTAAGTCCCTTCCGAGGCACATGCCCCTACCTTGTAACAGTTCCACTTCATTTCCCAGTGCTGCCACCTTGGGACTGAGCTTCCAGCACATAAACCCCCGGGGGGAAGAACTATATCTAAGCCTTAGCAGATGCTTATGGAATCTTGGATTTGAGAGGGATGAAGATTTTCTGGAAGCACTTCCTTAAGTACTACAATCATTTGTACTTATAAAGAAGAAGCTCTGGGATCAATTCAGTCAGGAAGTTACTTGGTTAAACACAGTTAAACAAGAGTTTTATTCTGGTGGCAGTGGGGTAGGGGAGGACATTTCTGAAACTAATATGCTAATTTAAGTGCTCCATAAAGAAAAGAAAAACATGATAGAAACCACCGGCAGAGTGAAAAGACAACCAACAAATTGGGAAAAGATTTTTACCAGTGGTTTCTCAGACAAACTGCTACTATCCAGAATACACCAAGAGCTTAAAAATCAGACCCCTCCCCCCAATTTAAAGACTCATTTCAAAAATGGGCATCTGAAATGAACGGATACTTTTCAGAGGAAGAAGTAAAAGCAGCTAAGAAACAAATGAAGTCATGTTCAAAATCACTAGTCATTCGAGAGATGCAGATGAAAACAACACTGAGATTTCATCCCACTCCACAAAGGAAGTTATCTCAAAGTTAACCAGCAACAAATGCTGGGGAAGCTAAGGGGAGAAAGGAATCCTTCTCTACTGTTAGTGAGAATGTAAACTGGTATAATCACTTTGGAGATCAGTGTAGAGATTCCTGAAAAACTTGATCCTGCTATTCTCCTGCTAGGTATGTACATGAAAGAATTAAAAGATTCATATCACCGCGATATATATGCACCCATGTTCATAGCAGATCAGTTTGTGATAGCTAAATCTTGGAAACAACCCAGATGCCCATCAGCTGGAGACTGGATAAAGATGTGTTTTTTAAAAAAAATAAAATCAAGTATTACTGTCCCATAAAGAGTGATAATTTTGAGTCATTTATACTCAAATGGATGTACCTTCAGGGCATTCTCATAAGTGAAATAAATGGATTACAGGTCTATAAATATAATATCTTTTCTCTGGTATGAGAAACTGGAGATGTAAATGAGCTTAGAATATATGGTAGACATTGTGAAATAGAAAATATTCAAAGGGAAATGAGGGGTAGGGGTACGTAACAAGGGGAAGAAAAAATATGGTAATAAAACGGGAAACAGCTTATGTATATAAGGGCAGGGGGTTGGGGGTAGGCCAATGGGAAAAATGAGAACTAAGTTGTTTCACATACTGGTACAAATTCTCAATACTGTGTGTGATCATCATTGTATATATAATGTACCAATAAAGATTGAAATCTTAAAAAACATGACATTTCACAAAGTTAATCACAAAATGCTGTTTTCATGGTGTTTCTTTGAGATCTACTGTTAACTCAGAATACATATTGCTGGAAAAGAAAAGCTCCATACATTTATAACCCTTTCTTTAAAAAATTAGATTACTGGGCCGGAGGGTTAGCTCAGTGGTTCTGGTGCCTGCCTCGCAAGCGCAAGGTCCTGAGTTCGATCCCCGGTAACCACATATAATGCTGGGCGTGGAGACACGCCCACCAACAATCAACACCGCATACCACAGTGCCAGGCGTGGTGGCTCACGCCTGTAATCCCAGCACTTGGGAGGCAGAGACAGGAGGATTGCTGAGTTCGTGGCAGCTTGCCTGGGCACCATAGTGAGCTCAGGACCAGCCTGAACTACAAAGTGAGACCCCGTCTCAAAAAGCAAAAAAAAAAAAAAAAAAAAAAAAAAAAAAAAAAAAAAAAAAAAAAAAAAAAAAAAAAAAAAAAAAAAAAAAAAAAAAAAAAAAAAAAAAAAAAAAAAAAAAAAATTAGATTACCACAGTGGGAACAGAGTTAAAATAAACAGAAGAGCATTTAATGGTTCATTCAAAGTTATATACGGCTGTTCACTGAGCTAACTGGGCCTGAACTAAGATCTTCAGCCATGTTGTATTTCATTCTTTTTTGCCCTAAAGTTTAGAATAATCTTTATAAACTCTTCAGTGTTTTAAATTAAATCTCTAAAATGAATACAAGATGGTTTCAAAGAGTAAATAAAACTGATTTATTTAGTATTTTGAATCAGCACATTGACTTTAATGAACAAAATATGATTGAAAGAGCCAATAAGCTTTTGAAATGGAAGTTGTAATTTTGTAATAGGGGACTTTTTTAAACAACTATGTTTTAAACTATAAAAATCAATTTTCTTTCCCATCACATAAAACTCAAAAAGTACAGTAAAATGTATATAGAAAACTTCCCTACATTCCCAGAACAGGACTTTAGAAAATTGCTCTATGATTTAGTAATGTCTCATTCCAGACCCTATCTCTTTAGAAGTATACATGAATCTTTTTAAAGAAACTGTAGTAAACACCTTGAATTTAAATCTTAATTTCTTTTACCTAGCAGCATTATATGTTTGTCTTTTTAATCAGTGCATGTAGATCTAAACAATGACTAAATATTGTTACATGACTATATGATCATTGAGATTAAATGGACATTTTTTACCAAATCATATGGTGGTATCTTTCTGTGAAATTTGTTTGAATTTGTCCATAATAGAATTGTTGAAGTGGAATTGTTGAGTCAGAGAAATTTAAATTAAAAAAAATTTAAGCCTTCCTAAATTACTTTTGAAAAATAGTACTAATATGTTTTCCCTCTGCCATCGTTACAGTTGAAAGACTAAAATGATGAGTCTCACTGAACTTAAAAAGGACTATACTTTTATAGTGAAAAACAAATTATCTTGCTTTGTTAATCCTAAAATTGTACAGATAATTTATAAAGCATTGACAATCATGAATTCTTTCTTCATCCTACTCCATTCTTTACAGAGCAAACTATACATGGAAGGATTTAGAAGCCTGAAAGAAGGAGAACCAGTGGAATTCACATTTAAAAAATCTTCCAAAGGCCTTGAATCAATACGGGTAACAGGACCTGGTGGGAGCCCCTGTTTAGGAAGTGAAAGAAGACCCAAAGGGAAGTCGCTACAAAAAAGAAAACCAAAGGGAGATAGGTAATAATCATTTTACTTGGATGGATATCTGTCTGTCTGCCTCTCTCTCTCTCTCTCTCTCTCTTCCTCAATCTCTATTGAACATAGGGGTGCTTTGCCACTGAGCTAAATCCCTAATTCTTTTTATTTCTTATTTTGAGGCAAGCTCTCACTTAATTTACCCAGGCTAGCTTCAAATTGGCAGTCCCCCTTTCTCAGTCCTCAAAGAAGGTAGGATTACAGGTTAATTTAACACTGTACCTGGCTAGTATAGGAGTTTATTGTATTTGGAAAAGAGTTCTGAAAATGTCTTTGTATAAATTCCCCCTGTATGAATATACCAAAATTTAATGTAAATGAGCAATGCTGTATTAATGGATATATTGACTACTTTCAGTATTTTGAATTTAAGAGTAGCACAGTTGTGTGAATTCTTACATGTACATTTCTGAAAAGTTGTCTTACTGCATTCTGAGGGTGAATATTTGCTAGTGAATGTAGTAGATTAAAAAAAATAGGCACTTTAAATTTTTGATGCCTATTTGCAAACTTCTGTCCAAAACAACTAGGGTCAAAATACAATCCCTTCAAAATTGAGACCACTTATTGAATGTTGTTATTTGGCGAATCTTTTCTAATTATATAACTTGAGACAAAGTGCATTGTTTTCTTTGTATCTTTTGGTTACATTAGAGGTTGAATATATTTTCATGTGTTAGTTCCATTTTCGTTTATTGTTGATCTGTATGATTAGGATAGGAACTTTTTGTCTCAAAAAAAGTTTTTTCAGCTTTTGAAATATTTTAGCTTTAATTATACTGGCTTTAAAAAATAGTTCTGAATTTTTATAGAAACAAATCTGTGGTTCTGTGCATAATGTTATGTGACTTTGTTATCTGGCTTTTCAAATTATGAAGTTAAAAATATACTTCAGGAGGCCAGGGGTATAGCTCAGTGGTAGAGCAGGTACCGGTCCTTAGCTGTGTGAGATGCTAGGTTCAGCCCCAACACATAAATCAAAAGTTTGTTAATTTAGTTTTTAAACTATCTAATGGAATAGATAAACTAAACTATGTAATGGAATATTTTAAAAGAGAGGATTATAAATATCTAGCTTTTCTTTTCAAAATGTTAGCTTGCTGTCACTACAGCATTTATTGCCTTACCCTTATTTTTCCTACTGATGTGAAAAGGCATCCAGTAAGAAAATGAACTGTTTCCATCTGTATTTTTAAAAGTTCACCTTGTACAAAAGAAAGTCCGTGAACATGTGCGAAAGTTTAATGATGTACTTACCTGTTAAAGGTTTTCTACTCCCAGAAAGAGATTTAATAGTAATATGCATATAAGTAAAGCAACACAAAATAAAGTAATTATTTTTTATGTTTTTAGATTAAATGTTTATCAGTGTAATTTTAGAATGTTTATATGCTTTCTGGTTTGGAATCAGTAGAAGAGAGAATGGTGGAAGCTGAAAGTTGAAGCATAATATAGCAGGACATTCCTTTAAATAGGATTTTGTCCTATCATTGTAAGAACCTTGATTCTGGAGAAAATAGAAAGTTTTGGGAAACTGAGGTTAAAGTGTAACCCCTAATTTACTCCACTTTGAGGTGTCATCCTAACAGCTGTGATTGTAACATAATTTGAATAGGTAACTTTAAAAACTGAGCAGTCACTAAGAAGGCATTTGGGAAAGGACATGCTGGTGGTGTGGACTGGGGTGATAGCTGTAGAAGTGGTGAGCGAAAATTCCAATATGTTTTGAAGGTGCAGACGGCAGGATTTACTGATGGATCAGAAGTGGACTGTGAGAGAAGAAGAGTCCAGGATGACTCCAAGGTTTGTTTGCCCTGGGCAGCAGGAAAGATGGAGGGACTGCTTACCAAGATGGGGAAACTGCAGAAGGAACAATAAATCAATAGAATGGTTTGGGACATATTTACTTAGAGATACATAATGAAATCCACGTAGAGTTGTTAATTAGGTAGATGGATGCATGACATGGAGGTCAAGAGCTGAATATAAAATTTCCCAGTATTCAGAGAAAAGATGCTATCTGTAGCCACAAACCGAATGCGATCCCCATCAGAGCAAGTATAAATAGCACAGAAAAGATGAATGAACTCTGGTGTATTCTAAATTTAAGGAAGAAAAATAAAGCCCCTAAGAATGAGAGAAATGAAAGAAAACTCAAGAGAGAATTTTGTTTTGGAAGACAAGGAAAGAAAGAATTTCAGAGAAGAGTATCTGGGTACTCAGTGGTCCTGATGGTAAAATGATACAGTAAGATGATCACTAAAACTGGAACCATTTTGCAATATAGAAGTCATTGGTAAAGTGGGCTGGGAGAGTGAATGCCTTACAAGAGTTGTGTTGCACAGAGAATGAAAAGAGAGAAATTAGAGTAGTAAGTGAAGACAGTTTGTTGTTTTCCTATTATTGGGAGAAAAAAATGAACCAGTAGCTAAGGAGAAGTTGCACCATGTTTGCATGTTAACAAGGAGTAGTCTAACAGATTCAGTATGCAGGCGTGGAGGGCGACCGGTGGAGTGAGTAAAAGGATTAAGATTCAGAGCACATCTGGAGGAGCTGATTGCGAATGTAGATGATTTGTTCTTTAAACAGAATGTGGCACAGATGCAGGTGGGGAGGTAGATATGAAGGTGGGAAAAACTGAGGCTTCTCACCATTTTATCCTGTTCCTTTAGTGGAATTTGAAGCAGTGTCATCCACTGGAAACAATAGAAAGTTTAGAGGTTTAATAAGACAGAAGGCATGCAATAGGAAGACAGAAGAATGAACATATGGAAAAGAGGGCAAATTCTAGGTTATACCAATGACCCATTTGGAGTTAGTGGGCATGAATTTAAAACACAGTAAGTCAGTGTGATTGTGTGTTTTCTTTAGCCATTGTTGATGTCATGGTTACAGCTGTGAAATAGGCACGAATATGGATTTATCTGTAGTTAAGTTTCCTTAGTTGAGAATGGCAAAGAGAGAAGCAGAGACACAGCAGACAAAAGGAGCAGTTAATTGTACTATGGGCGGTAGGCTATCAGTGAGATGGGGTGAAGATTCTGAACAGGTGTTAGGCTAATGTGTAGATTGCAGTGAGTTCAGAGAACAGTTATAACTGATACAGGAAGGAGTGATCAGGCAAGACAGAAGGTGGTGGTGGTCAGAGGTGAATGACTACTCATTTGAATGTCTAAATCAAGCTTTGACACATTTGATATCTCTGATCATTTCTAACTTTCTGTTAAGTTTGGGATGCCCATAATCTGTCACTAAGTTTAGTAACTCCAGTTTTTCACGTGCCACTTTTTACAAGATGGTATTGACAGAGCCTGCTTAAAATTCAAACAAGCATGGAAACATTTAATTAGAAACAATAAGAAAACAAGATTTGACCATGTGTCAAGATATGTGTCACTGCCAACTGATAGCTGAATGATTACCAAGGTAATAATTTGATCCCTGTTTAAAAGACTTCAAAGATTTTATAAGATTTCTTCTCTCTTATATGGAAAATTAACCATGTTTACTTCCTCAAATGACTTCAGCAATGAGAATAAAACTATGCTTTATTTTCAAATTTATATTTATTGGCTTAATTATGTAAAGTAGCCTTAAAATTTTATAAAGTATTAGAAATTCTCTATTTCCATTTGCCTTTTTTCCCCTGACTGTGTTTTATTGTATTTCATAGAATCAACTCATGGAATAATTGGTTATGCTATTTTTTCTAATATTATCTGTAATTTATTATTTCCTTCATTTTACTTTTAATTTTATTGTGACGTTCAAAAATAAGGAAGTTGGAAAATTTGACTTCTATTTTTTTTAAGTGCAGATTGAACCTAGGCCCTTCCCACTAAACTACATCTCTAGCCATTTTATTTGTTTTTATAAATTTTGAAAAAGGATCTCACCAAGTTTCCCAGGTGGGATTCAAGCTTGTGAATCTTCTCCACAGTGCTAGAATTTACATGCATGAGCCACAACTTCCAGCAATTATGAACATTTTTGTAGAATGACTTTAAGGTATACTATAGATGCCATAGCACTTTACTACCTCTCATCCTTATCAGTATAAATATAATGTCATATTCTAATATTCAGATGAAAAAAATTTCCAGTTGTCAAAAACTACTCTTTTGTGACTATTCTTTCTTTTTAAAACTTTTTTTATTGTGATATAGGTATATTTTGTGACTGTTTTTTTCAAACCATAATCCAGCTAAAGAATATGCCTTTCAGTTAATTTTATGTTTTATAATCTAGAACAGTATTTCTCTCCAGAGTTTATCCTTTTGGGAATTAATTCCATGGGATTACCTTGTAGAAGAGATGAAGCTAGTCTTGATATATGATAAACTAGGTTCATTCTCGTGTCTCTGAAGTTGTTTCTCATACTTGCAGTTGGATATAAATAGAAAAGTACTGTGCTAAAGTTTTTTTAATTTGAATTTAACAAAATATTTTCTATCTTTAAATTTATAGAGGATATGAGGGTTAAAAGAACAAGTTGAAAAAACACAGTGAATCTAGATCATGATATTTGTTTGTCAAATACTTCCATATAATTCAATTAAGGTTGTCCACTATCAAGAATATCATGAAGTGACAGTGTGTCCTCATTGTACCTTATCAGATCACACCCAGTTTTGATTTTTTTCTCATTACTGATGATACCATCTTTGAACACGAAGTTGAGGCCTCTTAACTTAAAGTTAACTTAAAAATTTTCAGATTAGTAAGAACTTTGCAGAGAAATACTTTTATGCTGTGTAAATATCCTAGTCCTCATTGGCTTTTAAGTTTTTCTTTTTTTCTTTTATGAAAAACATTCACCACGAAATAATAAAATGGCAATAATTATTATGCTGTCATTGTCTTCAAATTATTCAGTGTAAAACATTAACCAAAACCAGAAATAGATAAATTTTCTTTTTAGCAAGGTAGGAGGTACTTTTAGTATAATTGAAACAAATTGGCATATATTACAGTATGTATGTATGTATGTATTTATTCATTTTTACTTTTTTTGGTACCAAGGATCAAACTTGGGCCCTTGTGCTTCCACGAAAGGTGTAGTACCACTTGAGCTAAGCCCCCGCCCCTTATTGCAATATTTTTAATATGTAATTTGGAGGAGTGTTTGAACTCCCTGCTTCCTACTTATCTTTCTTCTATTTTGCTTATATGTTTTCTCATATAAGAGAAATCATGCAGTATTTGAACTTATGGGTTTCTCATTTAACATTATATATTCAAGTTGTATTCATTTATCTTTGAACACCTTAAGTTTATTTTTTATGGCAATCTAGTACTCCACTGTGTATAAATACTACATTTTCCTTATCCTTTCATCTGTT
>PVIC010023545.1:12544-26862 GCA_004025085.1 Thryonomys swinderianus | reverse complement strand
TTCAGGCTGGCCTCAAACTCAGCAATCCTCCTGCCTCTGCCTCCTGAGTGCTGGGATTAGAGGCGTGAGACACCACACCCAGCAAGAATGCTTTCTAGAACATAAATAATTATTGTAAAATACTTGAAGAACTGCCAGACATGGTGGCTCGTGCCTATAATCCCAGCACTCGGGAGGCAGAGACAGGAGGATTGCTGAGTTCGAGGCTTGCCTGGGCTACATAGTGAGCTCAGGGCCAGCCTGAACTACAAAGTGAGACCCTGTCTCAAAAAAAAAAAAAAACCAAAAACTTAAAGATCCAAATCTTACATAATATATCTGTTTAAAATAGGCCACAATGAAAAGCTAAATTCACACTTGAGGCTCATCTGTGAGGCCACATCACCTCTTCATTGAGTGAAGGCTCTGTGCCCTTGGAGGCACGAGAATGCCAAAAGCAAATTCCGCTGAAGACCACACGCAACCCCTACACAGCACAGCGGGTTTCTGGCTTCAGTCAAACCCCTTCAAATCTGGAGAAAAATCACAGGCTTTTGTCAGTCTAAACAGCAAACGCATTATCAAGCTTACATTAGCACTGGGCTCTATGGAAAGGGCCATAGGGTGGAGAGAAATGGGACATTATGCCCATCATTCTGGGGGCTTCTTGTGGTGACCATACACACAAAAGACCACACACAAAATGCTTCAAGGCTGACAGCAACTGCTTCTTCAGGAGTGGTACTAAGTACAGCGGGAGGCCAGAGGATGACACAAACCCTGGGACAAGAGGGCTAGAAGACAGCTCCCCAGGGAGATGGGCAAGATCACTCAGGCAGAGAAGCCAGACAGAGGGTGGTGGCCTAGAGGCTCGCATGGGTGAGGGATCAAGGGGGTCCCTCTTCCCTACACTCTCAGTGGCTCAAAAGTCCTTCCTTCACACTCTGAACAGCCCTGTCCCATTGCTTTCTGTCATATTACCTTGCATATTTCCTTCCAGCCTTCAGTACAACCTGTAATGACCTTATTTATTTATTCTGTCTCCTACTAGAAATAAGCTTTAAGAAGACAGGGACCTTCTATTTCATTAGCCTGTTTTTGTGAAGCACCTAGAACAATTCTCTGGCACACAGTAGGTGTCCTATGAATAACCACTGAATGAAAAAAATGAGGGACAGTATTACAGCTGCTGCATTGTGTTATGTAGGATCAGAAGGTGTCGCAATGCTGTTCTTCACTGTCTTGTCCTATTCTTCGACCACTGCAAAGCTGAGAAACCTTCACCAAGGCAGAAGGGAGCCAGGGACCAGTTCCCAGCATATATGAACAAAGCTGAGGTATTTATAACTGTGTCTATCAAATCCTCCCACCTGGGTCCTTGAACACACAGTGATAAGCTTGTAGGAGGCAGAGACTGAGTCTGCTGATGAACCCATCTGTAGCCTCCACCACCAAGAGTATTCACAGGACACCAGCTGCTGTTGATGTCAGTACCTGTGCTGAGCACCATCCAAATAATAAAAAGACCCCATCCTTGGAAACAAGAGGCACCCTGAGTGCACATCACATTGTCATAGAAGCCCCATTCTGGTGGAGAGATTCTAAATCAACACACAAGCTAAAACAGAAATTACCCTTTTAATGCTTCAGCAGCACCCAACAGCATATGGGGCTTCCATCAAGTATCTATTATCCTGTTAAGGACTTTTCCACAGTCTCACTTAATCTTGTGAGTTGAGGCTTGTCATTATTCCCTTTTGACAAATAAGAAAATTGATACACAGAGCCCAGACATCCCAAGGCCAGTGGAGATCGAGGCCAAGTCCACAGCCCTGGGGACCCCATCTCACTGTCTTCGGCTCTGCAGTAGTCTGCTTGCTTCTGTGCTTTGACCAGACTCACTCTCTCATCTGTAGCCTGTGCCTTCCAGATTCCGTACCTTTGCTCATATAAGTTCCTTGGCCTAGAAATGGCTTTTCTACCCCTCACTGCCTGTTAAAACCTTCTTCCCTCTGCCTCCGAGAGGGTAGACTTTTCCACTCCAGTCTCTTCATTTGGAATTTACCCATCCTCCTGTTCTCAGGGGTCTCAGTTGATAAAGCCCCAAATGGCCTTCTTTATTCTTCAGGAGAACTTGAGCTCCTTGAGGGAAGGCCCTGTTGGTAACTTTCATGTTTATTTTTTCCTGAATGAGTGGTGAGAAAGTGCTTGCTGAACCACTAGAGAGTGAAAGAGGGAAAAGTCAGGTCTGCAGTTGGATGCTTCTGAGTGGTAAAAGGCCCTGGACAAATTAGCTTGGAATCCAGAGTATCACTTGGGAAAAGCACACTTATTATCACAACTCCGCTCCACTCACAACGCATACTCTCACCAGCCCTCTGACTCATAAAACTTGAAATTTAAAACCAGGATGTCTAGGAAGGAAATAAAGTAATAAAATCACTTCCATAAGAAGCTTTTCATAGTAATGCATTTTATCTATACACGAGGGAGGCAAGTTGCAGCACACGAGGAAGAAGCTACTGGATCAAAGAATAGAGCTCAACTTTCAGCCAGCCTCACTGAACGACCTCATATGGGTACTTGTTTGGCTGTGGTCGCACTAGCACTCTCCTGCACTGGGAAACGTGTACTCACCTCCCCAATCACACCTGTATGGAACACCACCTAGGGGATTCCTGATTTAGAACGAAGTTAAATGGTCTTGATTTTTAAAAAAATCTTCACCGTGGCTTTAGAAACAAGTAAATGCGAGTCCCTCTGTCAGGACTCCTAAGACAGTACATTTCTTCCCCCTGAACAACCATTTAGAGGCTTTTTAACAAAAATAACCGCCTCACAAACAGAAATATTTCCTGATCTATAAGTCACTTTGAAAACAAATCATTACGCTGTTGAATATTTTATGATGGTCCAAAGCACTGAAGGAAGCAAGGCGCGCATTCACTAATCCCTGCCATGTCTATTTTGGGACTCCCAAAGCAAACTGCAAATGGTTCCTTTATTTTCTAAACACCCATTTGCAAGTGCTGGCTGGATTCTTGATGAATTATTGCCTCTACCCAAACTGACCCTTAATCACGGAGACCCTGAGCTTCCGCTCCCCTGGATTTATAATTGAAGGACTAATGAACATGGAGTGGACACCACTTTCACACTGTTAGAAATGACAAAACCGGAGCATCAGGACGCCCTGTGGTCTTGACACACAGCCTTGAGGGCAGAAGAGCTATCAGGACCTACAGCCCCAACTCCCAACCCTGGGAACCTCCTCTCTTGCCACAGGCTGACTCAACACTCGTCCCCAAAGCCCAGCCCAGGCTGCTGCGGGCTAGCGACGTGAGCCCTGGGGCTGACTTCTGTGGGTCTCAACATCCCTCTCCCGGGAAGGAGCCCTGGAGCTGAGACACGCCGGGGCGCCCCTCGACTCACAAAATGGCAACACAGGCATGGCACTTCCTTGATCCTCCCCGGTGAATCCTTTCTGGCCCAGGTGGGGCTGTTGAGGCCAGGCAGGGAGGGTTGGTCTGAGGTCGCTCAGAAAGTTGGCTCTGGCCACGGCCGCACCTAAACCCAGGTTCGCCTCCAGGTTCGCCGGTCTTTACATACACCACGCAGATCTCGGAAACTTAAGCGACACACCGATCCTGAATAGAGGGAGCCTTTGCCGGTCCCGAGCTCCCCGCAGACAAGCCCCCGCGCACAGAGTGGGGACCCAGGTCGGCAGGCGGGTACGGGTCGCCCGGGACCAGCGGTGCCGGCGGGGCGCACCGTGGAGGACGGCGTGGAGGAAGCCGAGGGGCAGCTGGCAGCTCCCTCAGGCTCAGGCCGGGTGCAGGGAGCAGCTGTCCTCCCAAAACTTTGCGGCGCCGGGCTCGCCCTTACCTGCGAAGGAGGTGCAGCCCGCCCGCCCGCGCCGAGGCGGACCTGCGGGGCCGGCGCTTGGGTGAGGGGCGGCCCCGCCCAGCGGCGGCCGCGCTAGCGGGCCGGGTTCAGCGGCGGCTCGGCTCGGGCTCGGCTCGGGCTCCGCCTCCGCCTCCCGCGCCGCGGCTGCAGCCGGAGGTGGGGGGACGCCAGGCAGGGCCGCGCCCGCGCCGTCTGGCGGCGGCAGGTGCTGAGGCTGCAGCTGCGGGGCCGCCAGCTGCCGGTGCCGCGACCCCCGCCCGGGGGAGGAGTCCCACGCACGGCCCGCGCGGGCGGGAGCCCCCCCCGCCCCGGCAGCCGCAGTGGGCGGTCCCGCCCCCACCCCGGCCCGGCCTCGGCCGACCTTCCCCCGCGCCCGCTGGGGCAGCACGTCGCCGCCTTCCCACAGGGACACTGAGGCCTGGAGAGGAAAGAGACTCTCCAAGGTCACGCAGACCTGCGGTAGCACTGGCGGAACAGCGACCCGGAACGACCCCGTTTCTCTCCCCAGCAAGCGGACAAGGCGGAAACATGGGGGAGGTGGAGGACTTGTACTCTCCATTATCCCCCAACCCCAAGGGCCCCAGCTCAGGGGAAATGGAAGGGGTGGGCCCACATTTGGTACTGTGGACACCTCTTCATCAGCACTCTCTCTGCGCTGGGAGGGACCCTGCATTTTCCCAGTTTTCCTCAGGCCTCTCCAGCCCTCCTTACTGGTTTCCTGAAGTGGCTTTGAACCTGGAAGCCCTAAACTGCTGTGAGTTCCCCAGGGTTCTGCACTCAGTCCTCTCTGACTCGCCGGGGCATCTCCTCGGAGTCTCCTGACTCCACTCCTACACCTCTCTGTCCATCACACCCAAATGTATCTCCCTCATCGAAGATCTGTGCTGAATATCTACTAATCACCTACTAGGCCCATGTCTGTGTTAGACCTGGAGGTACAGCTTCCATAAAACTCAAGCCCTGTCCTCCAGGAAGCAAAACCTAACGGACTATTAATACAGTGCAGCTTGGAGAACAGCAGCAGCCTCCCAGGGTGGCCAGGGCCCCAGGCAAGATGCTTGAGCCAAGGCCTCCTGGAGGTGGCACCCTCCAAACAAACCTGAAGAGCATCCTGGGGCTGACCAATGAAAGGGAAGAGTGTGGAGATAGCATTCCACGTGAAGACCACACAACAAAGACCATAAAAGATGGATCCCACAGAGGAACTTGAGAGCTGAAAAGGAAAAGCTGGACAGTCAGAGGGACACACTCCTGGTCAAGAGCTTCACGTTCTGTTCTCAGTACCTTGGGAGAGATTTCAGGTTGGAAGGAGTACCATGAAGTTGGCGGTCAGACCTTCTGCGGGTCAACTGGAACACAGAAATGTCCTTCAACTATGGGGGGCCAGGCAGCATTTTGCAGCCAAGTTGGCCTGGGTGAAGACAAGCATCTCAGCACCTACCTCTTCTCTATCCTTCATTCCTAGATCCAGGCCTCTATGCAGAAACTCCCAGGAGTGCTCATCTTTGAAAGGTCTCCTAAGTCCCTGTGCATAAAGCTTGTTTTCCTCTTGATTCCCAGGCTGCTCCCTCCCAGGTCTATGGGCTGACTCAATCTGTGCTTCTCTCACCAGTCTCTGCTGTAGATAGAGTGAAGTTCAGCTGAGGAAGCACCATTAGGGGAAATAGGCAAAAATGGGACACCCAGGCCATGGTGGAAGTAAAACAAGAAAAGGTTTAGCCAGGCATAGCAGCATATATCTGTAATCCCAGCACGTGGGAGATTGAGGCAGGAGCCTAGCCTGGACAGGTCAGTAATCTAGCAAGATCCGGTCTCAAAGTAAAAAATAAAAAAGGGCTGGGGTTGTGACTCAGCATGGAGGCCTGGGATCAATCCCAAGTACAAACAAGAAAACAAACGTATTTTCCTTCATTGTTTCTTTTCTTTTCGTTCTTTCTTTTTTTGTGTGCGGGGTGGGGGAGGATGTAAGACAGGTTCTTGCTTTGTAGTTCAGGCTGCCCCTGAGCTTACTATGTAGTCCAGACCAGCCTTGAACTTGCTGCGATCCTCCTGCCTGTGCCTCCTAAGAGCTGAAATTCCAGGCATGCACCACCACCTCTGGTCCCTCCTTCATTATTTCTTGCAGCTGTACATGAATCTACAATTTCCTTTCTTTTTTAAAAAATTCTTTTTGGTACTGGGAAATCAGGATCTTTCACTTGTGAGGCAAGGCATGGCCCCACTGAGCTAAATCCCCAGCCCTGACTCTACAATTTTCTAAAAATAAGGTTTAACTGGGGCCAGAGGGTTAGCTCAGTGGTTTGGGCGCCTGCCTCGCAAGCGCAAGGTCCTGAGTTTGATCCCCGGTAACCACATATAATGCTGGGCGTGGAGACACGCCCACCAACAATCAACACCGCATACCACAATGCCGGACACAGTGGCTCACGCCTGTCATCCCAGCACTCGGGAGGCAGAGACAGGAGGATTGCTGAGTTCGAGGCTTGCCTGGGCTACATAGTGAGCTCAGGGCCAGCCTGAACTACAAAGAGAGACCCTGTCTCAAAAAAAAAAAAAAAAAAAAGATAAAGTTTAACTTTAAAAATGCGTTGTAAAAGATTATTAACAAAATTATAGTTTCTGAGGCAGGATAAACACCAAAGAATTCACTTGTCCAAAGAAAGATAAGAACAAAACTCTCTGGTTGGCGAGTATGAACTTTCCCTGTGGATTTTGTGCTATCCCTCTCAGTTTCCTAGTAGCCTATACCAGAAGGGTCTGCTTTTTCTAGGGCTTTTATGTATTTCTGTATAGACAACGTCACCTTCAGCTCCGGGACTCCACGCCCATTCTGACTCCTCTTCTCTCTGTGTCTACTTTGCCATTTCTTTCTTATCTGCCAACCTGGAACATACAAAGTTTCTTCATACTCCCCCCTGGGCTCTTTTCTCTCCTAACTCTCACCAGCCAATCCTTATTGGCTGACTTCAACGCAGACTTTTTTCTCCAAACTCAGACAGTCGATGTCTGCTGGACACCTCCTGAACACCCTCTGGCTCCCCAGTCTCAACAGAGCCCAAACCAAAGGCACAGCTCTTGCTCACATTAACTCTTCTGCACGGTCTCCGTGTCTTTACTGCTGGTGACAGCATCTTTCTCTAGGCACTTAAACAAAGGGACTTCCCTCTTCCTGGTCCCCAACTCCTGCTGGTCATTAAGTCCAGTCAACTCTGTCTCCTTGACATTTCTAACACATGTCTCCGCCTCTTCATCTAGGTGTCCTTGCCATTTCTCGCCAAGGTTAGTGTCACCTATTTTCAGTTCTTCCTTCACATGCTAACATGCTACCTATGTTCTCTTGGAGAAACAAATCTGACCGTCACCCTCCTCCTGAAGATACTTCCATTGTTGCTTCTTGACTGGAAGATAAAGTCTTAATGCCTCGGCATCGCATTCCCACATGTTACCCTGGCTGCCCCACCTCGCCCCATCCCTACACACCAAACATTTTCTGTTCCCAGGGCACATCATGTAATAAAAGACAAAGAGCACACTGCTAAAAAAAAAAAAAAATGTAGTCTGGAGCCAAACCACCTGGTCTCCAATCCTAATGCTGCCACTTTTTTTTTTTAGTTTATTTTTACCTTTATTGGTACATTGTATATACACATCATGATCACACTCAATATTGGGAATTTGTACCAGTATATGACAGGGTTTAATTCTCATTTTTCCCATTCTCCTAGCCACCCACAACCCCACCCCTAAATACATAAGCTTTGTTTCCCTTTTTTTATTACCATCACGTTTTTTCTTTACTATTATTACTCACCCCCTATCACATTTCCTTCTGAATATTTCCTATTTCACAATATCCATCATGCCACTTTTTAACTTCTGTGATTAAGGGAAAGTTCCATAATCTCTCAGTTCTCAGCTTCTGCCTTTGCAAGGAGAGTATAATGAATATACCTGCAACCTAGAAATATTTGAAAACTTCAGTCTCTAGGGATGATATCTTGCTAGACAGCACCATTTGTAATGATCGCTATTGTTGCATGGAGTGAAGATTGCTCTACTTGTTTTACAGAAAAGAAAACTGAGGTTCCAAGTAGTAAAATGACTTTAACACCCCACAACTTTAAATCAACTGCCCTGAGATTCTTATGGGATTCCACACTCCTAATAACTTTGATAAGCTATTTCATCCCTCTGAGAGGCTTCCTCATTCCCCCATTTTTAACCTGACTTTCCACATACATCTTCTTCCTTTAAATCCTGCTCAAAAATATTTTCTCTCCCACAAAGTCTTCCAGTCCTCCTTTGTGCCTCTGTTACACATGGAGTATATGTACACAATATCAGTAAGGTATCCAGGGTACCCTTTAACGTGGTTTGTTAACCTGTCTGTCTTCTTGACAGTTGTTTGAGAAAGATGGTGTTTTAATTATTATTGTCTTTCTAGAATTTCATAAATACATGTTGAATGAATGATTAAATCAACAAATAAAAGGTACATAAGATTCTCAAGACTTTTTGCCTCACAGCTATCATTTTAATATAGATCACTTTTGCCAGGCATGGTGGCTCATGCCTGTAACCCCAGCACTCAGGAGGCAGAGGCCAGAGGATTATTGAGTTTGAGGCCTGCCTGGGCTATGTAGTGAACTCAGAGCCAGCCTGACCTACAAAGTGAGACCCTGTCTCAAAAAAATACATACGTACACACACACACACACACACACACACATATAAATGGAGAGAGAGAAAGAGATCACTTTTAATCTGCATATGTTCACTCTGAAGAGTCACTTTGGTGAGAGGATAGCATCAAATGACTCAGTATTAATATAAAGCAAGATGTAGTAGGACTGAAATTTCTCATATTGCTATTTGGTTGTGCCTTGTCCCTCTCAGATGTCTTTCTCCTTTTTTAGTGACACTATGTAATAATCCATAATGAGAAGCTGTGTCGCATCCTAATGAGACTTCCTGACTAAAACATCTGAGGTTTGAATTTATTTCCCATAAGTACCATTTCAGCTAAGTTTGCTTTCTCTGTGTCACTGCGTGTGCCATTTGTCATCTGCTAAGTGCCTATACCTCCCCTTTATCTGCATTAATCTTTGCATTCAAATACTATTAAGAACTGACTTAAGAGTTAGCTTTTTCTATACAATTTCCTTTTTAGAATGTCTAACTCTTCCAAGTTGCCTGTCTATTGTTCCCAAAATAGGATAGTTTACTGCTTCAAATTTCAACTTTACCAGCTTCGTTGATTTAGGACAAGTTTCTGCTCTTTCTCAGAATTCTCAAACTCCACAAAGAAAAAAAAAGAAAGAAAGAAAGAAAGAAAAGAAAGAGACCTGACTATCATTTTGCATGGGATGATGATTTAAAATTAGATGTTAGAAACATTTAAACTATAAACCATAATACAATTGCATTGGCAATTTTAATACCTTCACATCAAATTAATGAGAAGCATTACTGATGAAAGAGCATGCAATGGTCTAAGAAACAGGATAAAAAGGGGGTTCAGGTAGTATTCTTCACTATTCCTCTTGCTCTAGGGTCTCAGGAGAAAAGAGAAACCATCTCTTTCAGATCTAAAATGACAGGATTCCATAATAGTCCACCAAATGATCACTATTCAATATTGTTGAGTGCCCACTATGGCCTTCAGTTTTTTGAAGTGTAATGATTTTAATATAAATCCAAACTGGCTAGGGAATGCAATGGCTTGGCTAAAACAGTGTTTTCTTTTCTGTATTCAAAGTCTTCTTAAACGTAGGGGTATAATAAAGAGAGTTTCATGGGGACTTTGATGAGCTAAGACCTGGGGACCAATAAGAGTGGGGCTTTATTAGAATAGCCCTTTTCAAAGTCTATGCCCAAGTTCTAGATACTACTTCTCTCTGTCTTGCTAAATGGCAAGTCCACTGCTCTGGGCTCTAGTTTACTCTTCTATAAAAAGAAGAAATGTGATCTGATGACAACAAAGATCCCTTGAGCTCTTCACCAAATGATTCTTTGAGATTAAGAAAGCTAAAGTGTTATCTAGTCACAAGAGAAGTGCTGCTCTGCTCTGCAGAAGAAACTGGGTGCTTATCATGAGGATTATATTACCTACTGAGAACAAGGAAATGGTTGCGCTTCCAAGAGAAATGATGACATGTAAACCACGTGTTCTTACTCCCTAGATTCTAAGACATAGAAGTAGACTTTCATGGCTTACTTCTTAAGAATGAAACGTTCTGCTGGGGGTTTAGCTCAGTGGTATCACGCCTGCCTTGCAAGTGCAAGATTGTGAGTTCGATCCTCAGTATTGCAAAAAAATAAAAATGAAAAATTTATGAAAGGGCCAAATATTTAGTGTGGTGGTTCTGGTGCCTACCTTGCAAGTGCAGGGTTCTCAGTTCCAACCATGGTACGAAAGAAAGAAAGAAAGAAAGAAAGAAAGAAAGAAAGAAAGAAAGAAAGAAAGAAAGAAAGAAAGAAAGAAAGAAAGAAAGAAAGAAAGAAAGAGAGAGAGAGAGAGAGAGAGAGAGAGAGAGAGAGAGAGAGAGAGAGAAAGAAAGAGAGAAAGGAAAGAAAAGGAAGGAAGAAAGAAAGAGAAAGAAAGAAAAAGAAAGAAAGAAAGAAAGAAAGAAAGAAAGAAAGAAAGAAAGAAAGAAAGAAAGAAAGAAAGAAAGAAAGATGCCAGAGATTTAGCTCAGTGGTTCAAGAGCCTGCCTAGCACATGCAAAGTCCCTGGTTTGATCCCCAGTAATCACATACCACAATGCTGGGAATGGTGGCTCACGCCTGTAATCCCAGCACTCGGGAGGCAGGGACAGGAGGATTGTTGAGTCTGAGGCTTGCCTGGCTACATAGTGAGCTTGGGGTCAGCCTGAACTACAAAGTGAGACCCTGTCTCAAAAAAAAAAAAAAAATTAAACATCCTGAGAACAGGGAATTGGGCTAGAAAGTCCACTATTCATGGATCAATGGCAAAAGATCAATCTTTTATTTTTCTCCAAACTTTGCCTCATCATTCATCACAGTCATTCCTCCCCAAATGATGTATTTTTACCCATTTTTTATAATGAGGGCTGTAGTGATTGAAAATATTTCCTTATCCTGGATTGCCTCCTTTAGCTCTCCTCTAAACCCCATCTCTTTTTTCCTGTTCCTCTGTTCCTTGATAAAATTAGTATTCTAATTTATTGCTAATGCTTGGGAAGCTGAGACAGGAGGATCACAAGTTTGAGGCCAATCTGGCCTACATAGCAAGCTTAAGGCCAACCTTAACTACATAATGAAAAACTGTCTCAAAAACAGTCACAGACCTTACATCTCTCATCAGATCTATTTAAATCTCATTCTCACATGATAGATATTTTCAGTGTTTTGGGCACAGCTTTGAATACATGGGTGTGGCTTTAGCATCTTCCACTATTTCCTTCTCATCTCTTTGTCAAATTCTCTCTAGCTCTGGTGGTTCAGCTTTTGGGAGATCAGCATCAAAGAAATGCATACCTGTGTGGCTGTGGCCAGTCTTGTCAACTAGATTTGGACTAACTCCCCCAACTCAAGTCTGCTCTGAATCTTTTAAGAGACTATAACTTAAATTTAAACAATTCAACTGCAGAAGTGAAAAACAGGAAGAACATAACTGAAAACTGATTTAATGATCTGAAAGATGAAAATGGAGAACTATCTCACAATCCCAAGCTGAAGATATAAGAAAGAGAAATTGTGAGAGAAAAAGTAAAAAAAAAAAAAAAGATGAAATATCTAGAAGTAACAGTAGGGTAAAATGGAGCAAAAAAGAAACAGAAGAGCAGAGCAGAGATTTAAAAAATTGAAGACAAATATACAGACTTGAAGAAACTTGAATTATCAGATGAGAAATTCATAGATTACAAGTATATCTGAGACATCTGGACAAGAACAAAGAGATGCACTTCTTCCCCATAAGTACAGTTAAAAAGTTACCATAATGAAGTCTCCAAATGCTGAGGAGGAAAGGAAAATCAGCTAAGAATCTCAGGATTCAAGGAACAACACAGCAATGAATTCCTTCTCTGTGTTCCAGACAGAGCATTAAGAAGTTAGCAACAAGGCAATGCCAATGAACAAAAACCAAAACCCCAAAACAGAAAAGAAAATCCAGGTCTCTGTAGCCAAAGGGGTTGGAAGAGAAGACAATAAGACAGAAATCATTGTGACAGTATTCACTGTACCTTCCAGCCAAACATCATGAGAAAAAATGGCACAACCTTTGTCCTTTAACTCTCCTACTCCTGACCAGTGGAGGCTAAGTGAGTGCTTAGATTTCCATGCCTGCCCCATTGCAACAAAACATACCTCCCACACCACACTAGGGTGGCTTCAGTAGAAGCTAAAGGGAGAACTTGAGCCTCTCTCCTCATCCAAGGATAAGTCTGTGGTTCCTCTTCTCACCTCTGGTCACTATTAGTTGAGACCCACTAAAATAGGGCTTCAAAGATCCAGAATTCGTGCCATAATATCTCAATGTCCAGGGGTCTAATTTAAAAATCACTCAGCATACTAAGAACAGAAAAATTTTACCTTGAATGAGAAAAGATAATTTACAGGTGCCCAAATTAACATGCTATATGTATTAAAATTATATGATGAGGTTTTTTTTTTTTTTTTTTTTTGAGACAGGGTCTTGCTTTGTAATTCAGGCTGGCTCTGAGCTCACTATGTAGTCCAGGCAAGCCTCGAACTCAGCAATCCTCCTGTCTCTGCCTCCCGAGTGCTGGGATTACAGGCATGAGTCACCATGTCCAGCATTGTATGTGGTTACCGGGGATTGATCTCAGGACCTTCTGCTTGCGAGGCAGGCACTGGAACCACTGAGCTAACCCTCCGGCCCTATGATGAGATTTTTTAAACAACCAACATTAGGGCTGGGGTTTTAGCTCAGTGTTGCCTCAAAAGCGCAAGGTCTGAAATTTGATCCCTAGTACCACACACCACAATGCTGGTCATGCCTGTAATCCCAGCACTCAAGAGGCAGAGGCAAGAGGATTGCTGAATTTGAGGCTTGCCTGGGCTACATAGTGAGCTCAGGGCCAGCCTGAACTACAAAGCTAGATTCTGTCTCAAAAACAATATTAAAAAATGTTTCAACAAGAAATTATGATTTTTCTGAAAGAAATGAAAACAGAGAAAAGATCAGCAAAGAAATAGAAGTTAAGATTCATGTATATTTGAACTGGAAAATTAAATAACTGAAATTTTAAAAATCACTGTTTAGTTTCGGTAATAGAATGGAAATAAAAGAGGATAAAATCAAGCAACCTGAGGACATATCAGTAAAAATAACATGAGCAATGCAAAAAAGTGGACTGGAAAAACAATAACAAAGTGAACTGACATTCATATGATCTGAGTCTCAAAAAGACAGGAGAGAAAGACTGAAACTTAAAAAGTACTCAAAGAAATAATTGCTAGAGTTTCCCCAAGTTTGGAAAAAGATATATCCAACTTCAAGAGCTGATCAATGGGATAAATTCAAAGAAATTTTCACCAAGACATCATAATTACACAAAAATGGAAAACAAGAAAATCTTGACAGGTGAGAAAACTAACATCTACCCCCACCCCGGGAAACACTGATTCCAATGACAGTGAAATTTTCAGTGAAACCATAAAGGGCAGAGGGAAGTAATGTGTCATTTCAGGGTTGGATGAAATCAGTGCCCACTCAGAATTCTAAATCTAGGAAAAAACATATTCTTTGAGAATGAAAGTGAAAAACTAAGAAAATCTATGGTTAATAGACCTACCCAAGAGGATAACTAGAAGATGTTCTTCAAACAGAAAAAGACAAAGGAATAAAACTTTGAATATCAGCAATGAAAAATAAATAACAGGGTAAAAAGTGGAGCAACATAATAGATTATCTTTTTCTTCTTGAGTTTTTAAATTTGTGTTTGATGATGGAAGCGAAAGTGATAACATTGTCATCTCAATGTATATTGAGGTAATATTTAAGAAACATTACATTAAAAAGAGGACAGGAAGACTGTCTCAAAAAAAAAAGGACAGCATGAAGCAACTCAAGTGCAGTGATAAAATGTCAATGTGAGTAGATTTTGACAAGTTGTATACATGTGATTTACAACCTGTCCAACAATTTTTTTTTTTTGAGACAGGGTCTCGCTTTGTCATTCAGGCTGGCCCTGAGCTCACTAGGTAGTCCAGGCAAGCCTCGAACTCACAGCAATCCTCCTGCCTCTGCCTCCCAAGTGTTGGGATTACAGGTGTGAGTTACCACACCTGGCAGTGTGATATGTGGTTATTGGGGATTGAACTCAGAACCTTGTGCTTGCAGGACAGACACTGGAACCACCAAGCTAAATTCCCAGCCCCTGTCCAACAATTTTTAAAAACTATACAGAGACGCCAGGCATGGTGGCTCACGCCCGTAATCCCAG
>PVIC010023545.1:0-12444 GCA_004025085.1 Thryonomys swinderianus | reverse complement strand
GGTAGATTTTTAAAAAAATTTCTGAATTGCAAGAATAAAGACTAACTTAAGAATTTTCAGAGAGGGTGAATAAATAGCTTATTTAAGGAAGAAAAGTACCCTCCCAGAACTATTTTGTTGACCCTACAAACTGTCCCTCTTGAAATGTACTGAGATTTGATATTTGTTAGCCATTATACTAAGCAGTTTATCTCATCTCATTTTAATAATCCTATAAATTATATTAGTATAATTATTTCACAAATGAAGAAATTAAGGCTGACTTTTCCAAGATCATTCAACTCGTGGACTCAAACTTTAGAAGTTTAATGAAGGAAACTAAAGAATGAGTCCATAATGATTGCATTGCAGTAATGCAGTACATAATAATTGCATTTATTGTGGGAATTTGTACATGTACATGACACATCTTAGTTCTTTGTTCCCTTCCACTTTTGCTCACCTTCCCATTTGAAAAAGCTCTACTTCCACTTTTTTCAATTCTTTCTTATTCTTTTTTTTTTTTTTTTTTTTTTTTTTTTTTTTTTTTTTTTTTTTTTTTTTTTTTTTTTTTTTTGCTTTTTGGAGACAGGGTCTTGCTTTGTAGTTCAGGCTGGCCCTGAGCTCACTATGGTGCCCAGGCAAGCCACCGCGAACTCAGCAATCCTCCCGTCTCTGCCTCCCGAGTGCTGGGATTACAGGCGTGAACCACCACGCCCAGCATTATATGTGGTAACCGGGGATTGAACTCAGGTCCTTACGCTTGCGAGGCAAGCGCCGGAACCACTGAGCTAACCCTCCGGCCCAATTCTTTCTTATTCTTAACGTACTGTTATCACAAAGACACCAACAAATACGTATTATGGTGTTCTTTTGTAGATGAGGTATTTGGCAAAGTTAAATAATTTGCTGAAGAATGTTCAGCTAGTAGGCAATGGAGTCAGAATTTAAATACGGTTCTCCCACTATCCTCTATTAGGTCACCGCCTAGAACAACTTTTGGAGCATTTCTTCTATAAGTATTTTCTTTGTTATCACAACAGTTTCCCTGTAGTGACACAGAAATCAAAACCTTGAAAAGGGTCTGTTTGCCTTTCTGTGTCATATTAGTCAAGCTCGCTCTGAGTCTGAGTGTCTTCATCAATAAAAGAGGAAACTGGACTACATCAGTGGTTTTTCTCACTTTGGTGGAGGGGAGGCCAGAAGAAGCCTATAGTAAACAAATCCTGTTGGACAGAAACTGGTGCAGAAAAGGTATAAACAGAACACTTGAATGAAGGGATTGTGACCCTGGCCTACAGCCCCTTCAGCTAAACCCTTCTGGGAACAGGGCACCAAGAGCTCTAGGCCCAGGGGACAATTTTGGAGGCATCTCTTCCATCTTCAGCACAGGACAGGGAGAGAGGGATGACCAAGATTTTCTTAAAAACAAGGCTTTATTCATGTTTTGTTACTATGTACTGCGCACTGTAACACTGTGTTTCAGCCTGTTCTTCACGCAGAGGGATGTTCTGGGAAGGACATGGGCTGTGCAGGCAGACGTGGCTTGAGTCTCATCCAGTTCTTGTTAGCTTCGCGACCTTGAACAGTCAATGTAACCTCTCAGTTTTCTCATCATAACACAGAGATAATTCTGACCTTGAAGATTGTTGTGAGGATTAAACGAAATAATAAGGATAAAGCACATGTGGGGTGTTGAAGACATTGAATACATGACATCTATAATTGCAGATTTTGAAACTCCTAGATCCTTGAGACACTTTTGCTGCCTTTTCTCTCACAATTTGCAAAACTTGGGTCTTTCTTCTCTCATCCTTATTTAGGCAGTCTATTCTACTAAAAGAGATAATACATCTTTCAAATAAATGCAAAAGCTTGTGTAGATGAAATATGGTGTGCTACAAAGAATCACGGGCTTATTCATGACATTAAGGACAAGATATGTTTTCATAGTTTAGATCCTTGATAATGACTATTAACACTTGCTTATTAGCTTGAAACCAATCAGCAAAGGTTTAAAAAATAATCCATTATGAAAATACTGTTTTAAAAAATAAATACTGTTTGTTTAATAAATAATAAATAAATACTGTTTTTAAAAATAAAAGATGCTTTTTTGAGCCTAGTATTGACAGACAGTAACATTAGTTTACAGACTTCCTGTCTTACAGTAAGTGACACTCACACAGTGTTACACAGTTGGGCAGCCAGACCATCCAGAGCTGAGGAGACCACGGGTGTGATCTACTGGAGGCTAAAATCATGGACCATTTTCTGTACTGGACCAAAACTCCTGTCATTTTCCATGCAGCTTACTGGGGAAACATTTCAGAGCATATGGCACTTTGTCAACTGATACTAATTTGTCCATTAATGCAGCTCCAGGGGGAATTTCATCTGAGCCTAGAGGATGGTCACTCAGGTAACAAACAGCTACTTATTCCCTCCAGCTTCCCCACCATTCCTTGCTTAGCTCCTCAACAGCCTTGCTGCTTAGAAAGAGGTGTGGAATGGGGTGTATCATTATTGGTATCTTCATAATCTTCACCTGAACCATAATTTTTTTTTTTGAGACAGGGTCTCACTTTGTAGTTCAGGCTGGCCCTGGGTTCCCTATGTAGCCCAGGCAAGCCTCAAATTCAGCAGTCCTCTTGAGTGCCGAGTGCTGCAATTACAGCTGTGAGCCACCATGCCTAGCACTGTGGTATGTGGTACTGATTGCTGGAGGGCATGAGTCACCACACCCCGTATTATTGTATGTGGTTACGGGGATGAGCCAGGGACTTTGCACTTGCTGGGCAGGTGCTGAACTGCTGAGCTAAATATCTAGCCCCTGAACCATATTTTTAAGCACATTACCTTGATGTGTTTCAAAGTCCCTATGAAGACTGTTATCTCATTTGACTTTCACACTATTCCTCTGAGTGAGGTATTTTTGTCCTGTTTTTGCAGGGAATATAGAAGCTGACCATGTTAAACCACTCACTTTAGTTCAGAGGTAAGCAGGCAACTGTGCTTAGTTGGGCTATGTCCAGCCTCTACTGGATGTGTAGCAGCATCTACTTGGCCTGAGTGAGTCCTGTGGACTGCTCTGCTTCCCTGGCTTGAACAGTGTGGCTCTAATTAAGTAGATGCAATTTTATTCATTCATTCAAGTTAAAATTGACTGGGAGCTTATAGATAAGGCACTGTGGAAGTGAGGTAGTGTCCTAGGAAGTGTATGTGCTTTGGATCCATTCAGGCCCTACATGTATGAACATCTAGCCTGGTGATGGCGAACCTTTTAGAGCTCTCAGTGATAACAAATAACCCATTGCAACAAGTGTCCCATAGATTTTCGATTCCTGTAGCTAATCAGTATTTGGGAAATGCTAGTTTTTAACTACAGAAATGTGCTATAGAGGACACAGAGATTGATCAGACATGGCCTTGACCTTCAAAAGGCTCTAATGGGAAATGTAGTATATGTTTTCAAGTAACTGTCACATAAGACAGTATAAGCTCCGTCATCAGTTACAGAGTAGCATCAGAATTACATCATGGGTTGAAGCACCCTCAAACAGCCTCAGCAAATTTACAGAGGAACTCTGCACTATTTTAACATTTCAAGGGGAACATAGCAATACTCAAGATCTCCTGGACAGGTGCAAACTATTAGGTCCAGGTAATTCACAGTTTCAATATGTGATCATGCTATGTATTATCTTTACAAAGCTGACTTTCATCCATTGCTATGATAGAAAGCAAGTACTGAGCAGAAACCAACATACAACAGGAAACAAAAGGCAGTGTCCTGCTGGATTTAAATACATATTAAATTGTTTTTTAAGTTCTAACTATTTAATATGTGGAACTATGAGATACTTATTTTTGCTACAGGGGCCTATGAAATGAGGAAGTTGAGGAACTCCTGCTCTTGGAGATGTCAAAGGAGGGAGCTGTCTCTCTGAGAGAGGAGGGCTGGGAATGTGAAGACCAGGACAGACTTTGAGGAGAAGACACTGAGGCAAGGGCCTCCCTAAAGTGGATGTGCTGGCGCACACTGTAACGACTCTAGCAGCTCTCTGTCAGGACCTCCAAGACTTCACCAAGTAGAAAGCCTGGAGAATTCTTAGAAAGCATATCTGGCCCAAAGTTTTTAATCTCTTATCTACTGTGAGGAAAAAGTAGGAACAAAGATTTAGAAAAATATCTCCCATGGGCCTGCAGCAAGTAGTATCCTTGATTCTCTGTACCATAGTCCTCAGATCAAACCCCTTGCTCTGGAATGATCTTTAAAAGATATTTAATACAAGAAAGATTTACTAAAATGAGATCAGCTCCTGAAAGCCCATAGGCAAAACTTTATAATCAGATAGGCGAGCAGTCCCCTTCTTGTCACTGTTAGGGTGTTCACTGGGACACAGAGACATAGACTGACATAACACTAAAAGCTAATACTCAGGGTCATGGATTTAGCTCAACAGCATATGTTTGGCAAGCACAAGGTCTTGAGTTCAATTGCTGGTACTGCAAAAAATAAAAAATAAAAATAAATAAAAGCCAACATTTAGTAATCTCTTTTCTTACCTGAAACCCTTTAATCCAACTCACTAATTTGTGCGTGTGTGAATCTGTATTCCTCAATATACCTTCACATCCAACATGTCTTTTTATCCTCATAATAAACTTGAAAAGCAGAGGGGACAAGTGATACCATTCCCATTTTACAGATAAGAAAACTGAGGCCTGAAGATAGCAAGAGACATTGTTAAAATTTTTTTGAACTCTTTTAGTTTATAAAAGCTTTATAAAGTACCATAGTAATGGAAAGAGGCAGACAGCAAGAGAGAAATATTTGTTTACTAACCTAATAAGTATGTTTACCAATGGTAACAACTGGTAGAAACAATTAAAGGGGCACATTAAACTGACATGGGAAAGAACATACAACAAGCTATTTTATTCCCTGCAGTATAAAATTAACCAGGATCTAAAAGTAGGGAGAGCTGCAGGATAGAGCTATCTGTGGCAGATTGTATTTCCAAAGACACCTGAATCAATACTGTCCATTTAATACACTTTTTTTTTTTTTTTGAGACAGGGTCTCGCCTTGTAGTTCAGCCTGGCCCTGAGCTCACTATGGTGCCCAGGCAAGCCGCCGCGAACTCAGCAATCCTCCTGTCTCTGCCTCCCGAGTGCTGGGATTACAGACGTGAGCCACCATGTCCGTCCGGCATTGTGGTATGCGGTGTTGATTGTTGGTGGGCGTGTCTCCACGCCCAGCATTATATGTGGTTACCGGGATCGAACTCAGGTCCTTGCGCTTGCGAGGCAGGCGCCGGAACCACTGAGCTAATCCTCCGGCCCTAATACACTCATTTTATGACTTTGACGTTCTTTCCACTGAGTATAGGAAGATGTTATGTTCTCTCCCTTTGGATCTGTGACTATGGCAGAAGTGATGTTATGTAACTTCCAAGATTAAGTCATGAAAGGCAGTAAAGTTTCTGACTGGTGTTCTCAGGGTAGTCACAATTTGAACCTAATCATCATGCTAGTGCAAACTATTCCTTGCAGAAGGACAATAAACAAAGGCTTATTGGGTGTCTGTTATGGCTTGTCTCTTGGTGTCTTCTGAAATGCTCATGTGGCTAGATCTAGAGGTGGCTGCCGCTAGAGTGTGTGGTGCTGGGATTGATTCATGGTGCAATGCAGGATTGGGGGCCATCCTCAGTGTGCTACTCTAGGGAAGGCAGCCTGGATAGAATATGACAGAATTCATATTCTATGGCCATGCCACCCTAAATGTGTATTTATGCGTGAGTTTAATCTCGTCTGATCTCATAAGTTGAGCAGGGTTGGGTCTGGTTAGTACTTTGATGGGAAAATATGAAAGAAGGCTGGTCTTGTTGATGCTTGTGACTGGCTGCATCTGCACTATTTTGCTGCTTTGCTGCCTTCTGCCCACCACAAACTGTTTCTCCTTTATGATGCCCCTCTGCCATGCTACCCTGACTTGGAGCCAGCCAATTATGAAATGAAACTGTAAGCTACAGTAAACTTTCCCTCCTTTAGCTTGGGTGTCAGATATTTTGTCTCAGCAACGAGGAAAGTAACTAAAACAGTGTTCCAGTCATCAGCTCAGTTAGGTTCCACTCAATAGCATGCCAGTGAAGACACTTCAGTGTTGTGCTGCTGGACCAGCTTTTTAAAAAGGCTTGATTTATAGTGTGTGCCAATCTTCACTGTGTAAATACTTTGACCATGGCTGACTTCAAGACTTAATTCTTCTACTAAATCTGAATTTGGGATGACAGGTGCACATTTGCTCTCTACAGCCCATGTGGAACAGTTCAGCCTTCCACTGCTCCAAATGACTGTAGTCTCCTGATGTTAAATCACCACCAGCCTTGACTTTTCCTAGCTGAGGACCAGATATCATGGCATAGAAATTAGACATCCCACTGTGATCTGACTAACTTGAAGTATGCCCTCGTAGGTGGTAGGTACCAGGGTGACTGCTAAGGTTCCTATACTCTAAATTGATCAGATTCCAAAAATCAATAACAAAAAGATCAACCCATTAGAAAAACAAATAAAAAGAAATGAACTGATAATTTACAGTAAAACAATTATAAGTGGCTCTAATTCCTATAGAAGTGCTTAAACTCACACATAAATACACAAATAAAGACAATACTGAGATATGGGTAATACTAGAAAAGGTCAAAAAGTTCCACAATACACTATGCTATTGAGGATTGTGTGGAAACAAACTCTTATACTTTATTAGTGGAAGGTGATCCCTACCGAGAGCAATCTGGTGATATCTATGACATATTTTTAAATGTATACCAATAGAAAAGCATTTAAAATAACTTAAATATCCATAACTAAAAGATAAATTATATTCTAGCCATTTAATGGACTACTCTGTATCCCTGTCAAGTAAAGCTTTTCAGAAATCAACTGAGAATGCTTTTCATGATATATTATTAATTTTTTAAAAAGCAAGACATACAATCTTAAAAATAATGTACTATAGCACCAAGGCGTGGTGGCTCACGCCTGTAATCCCAGCACTCGGGAGGCAGAGACAGGAGGATTGCTGAGTTTGCGGCGGCTTGCCTGGGCTACATAGTGAGCTCAGGGCCAGCCTGAACTACAAAGTGAGACCCTGTCTCAAAAAAAAAAAAAGATGATACTATATGCAGAAGAGTCTTTATGGTATGATGATACGTGCTTGTACATACATAGGCTATTTCTGGAAGAATATACAAGAATATATTGCTAATACTGGTTGCTGGGAAGAGGGACTGCAGAGCAGACAAGAGGGAGCAACTTCCTTTTCAATGTACATCCCTTGGTAGCTTTTGAATATTTTACCAATGCAAGTATTACCTAACCAAAAATACTTTAAACACATGTTCAAAAATATAAAACTGTCTGTATTGAGCTAAATCATCTCCCTGTGAGTTCTGCTTGTTGATTAAAGTTCAACAGTTAGGGACCTATGGATATGATATTTACCCTCTCTCCAACAGACATTCAGGATATTTGAAAATTCTGAACCTTTGCCTCTCTGGCCAAGCTCTCTGAGTCTGCAGGACTTTATCACAGGGGAGATATATCCTCTGGCTCCACTCAGATCCCCAGTGTGGTCTGTGGGGTTTTTGTTTGTTTGTATGTATGATGTTTGTTTGAAAGACCATTACTAATACCTGAGTTCTGAGGCAAGGTTAGCCAGATATTTTTTCATCTTTCTAAGAGAGGATAGTGTCTGTTCTAAACCTTGTCACCCTTTACCTGCAGCAGAATCTGAATTCAGAGTGGCTTGGGGAAGTTCAAGACAAAAAGTGGCCTTCCTGAAAACATGAATGAAACATAAGAACATAATACATGTCAAGTTGAATTCAGATTACTATGGTAGGGGAATATATTTATTTTTAAAAAATCAAGCAGGGGCTGGAGATTTAGCTCAGTGGTTCTGGCGCCTGCCTCACAAGCGCAAGGTCCTGAGTTCAATCCCCGATAACCACATAGAATGTTGGGCGTGGTGACTCACGCCCACCAGCAATCAGTACCACATACCACAGTGCTGGGCATGGTGGCTCACGCCTGTAATTCCAGCACTTGGGAGGCAGAGACAGGAGGATTGCTGAGTTCGCTACATAGTGAGCTCAGGGCCAGCCTGAACTACAAAGTGAGACCCTGTCTCAAAAACAAAAACAAAAAAAATCAAGCAGCCCAAGGTGAATGTCCAGCTGGGTAAAGGTGTGCTCACAATATTGGCCATTGCTTATTGATATTGCAATTCTTATCATATGGATAATCTGTTTAAACGTATAATCTTGAGTCCTACTTGAATGTTGGTGAGATATCAGAAGATCTTTATATAGTGACCTGCCCAGTGTTATTGCTGTCACAGTTTATGTTACTCAGAACTTTTCTCACACAAGAGACTCTGCATCATTGGAAGGAAGATTTTGAGCTGCCCTGGACAGGTGAGGTGGACCTCCAGGCCTGTCCAGACAGCTCTATCCTAGACACCACCATGCATTACTTTAGCTCATCTTGAGCATTTCTTTTTAGATATAGTATTTATTTCTCTGCTTAGAAAAAATAATACATGTTTGAAGTATATAATTTGGAAATGTAGGCAATTTTTTTTTTTTTTTTGAGACAGGGTCTTGCTTTGTAGTTCAGGCTGGCCCTGAGCTCACTATGTAGTGAACTCAGCAATCCTGTCTCTGCCTCCCGAGTGCTGGGATTACAGGCATGAGCCACCACTCCCGGAGCTGTGGAGTGTGGTGTTGATGGCTGGTGGGCGTGAGTCACCACGCCCAGTATTGTATGTGGTTACCAGGATTGAACTCAGGACCTTGCGCTTGCGAGGCAGGCGCTGGAACCACTGAGCTTAACCTTCGGCCCCCATGTAGGCAATTTTTAAAAAAACTCTCGAAACCTTCCCTACAACCATTTCTTTTTATTTTTGCTTATTTTGTTTCTTACAAAATTGAGTGGCTAGCATAATTTTATATTCTATTCTTTTAACACAACCTTATAGCCTAACACTTTCCCAGACTGGTTTTCAAAAGCATGATGTGCAATACCTCCAAATGGCTTTTCATGAAGATGTACTGTGATATGTTTAATGATTCACTTATTTTTAGTTATTTTGTTTCCAATTTTCCCTTAAATAATGCCATGATGAACATCTTTTTATAATTCAACATCTGCTTTCCTAATTATGTTTTAGAATAAATTTCTAAAAGGAGAATTCCTGAGTCAGAAGATTCTTGACACATACTGTTAAAATGTTCCATGAGGAATGTATAAATTCAGTGAGTACATACGGGTAACTACTTCTTTGTCTTTGCCAAACTGGGCATTATTATTTCTTAGTGTTGCTAATCATAAAGGTGCATAGGGATAATTTACTACTTAAATGTTTTAATTTGCATTGATTTGATCCTCACTGAAGCTAAGTATGTTTTCACTTGCTTATTGATATTTGCAGTCCTTATGATATGTTTGTATTTATGATCCTGGGTCCTATATGAATGTTGGTCAGATTTCAGAAGATCTGTATAAAGTGGTCTGCCCTATATCTTTCTGTCAGAACTTATGTTACTCAGGCAATATTCTGATAATATTGTGTTTTTATATAAGTGCCTTTACTTGGCATTATCTTCTCCATGTGGCAACAGTGAGAAACAAACAGAAAGTGTGTAGACCACTGCTCACATATTAAAAAACTACAGGCTTTAATTGCCCTTTGTTGTCTTTCATGAGGCAAGCTGAGTGTAAATGATCCTGATATGGAATTATCAGAATTAGAGAAGCTAAAGTGCCATGAATAAGTATTAGTTCGATTGGAATTTGGACTATGAATAGTATTAAACCAATCTGAACAAAGCAAGGAAGGATTCTATTCATGCTACGTGGGCCCTTGTTAGATGGCAAAGGGTGGATAATCAGCCCTGAAGTAGGAGTTGGAATGCCTGAATCCTATCCCTTGCGCAGTCTCCAACTTTAGGGTCCAGTGTCCTGGAATTTGAAACAAGCCTTGGTTATCTTAAGGATTTCTCCCCTACTTTACAGATGAGGTAACTGAGGTTTTTGAGGGCAAAAAGTTTCTAGCTGAATTCACAAGTTTCTTTTCCATATGAAACAGTTGACTGTTTCTTCAGAAAGGAGAGGAAAGGACTATTGGTCTGTATAGCCATTTAGTAGATGGTGTCCCACAACCACAGTGGGTATAGCCGCATCATTCACTCACTCAAGAGGGATCCATTTGCGGGACCCCTGAAGTTCATTCCAAGTTCTGACACCATGTGAGTCTTCAATGGGAAGGCCATCTTTATGTTCTGGGCAGAGTGAGACCAGTCTAGGATAAGAGTTCACAAGCCATAGGCTCTGCTGGAACTAGCCTGTCACTATTCACATTACGAGAAAAAACAAGCTGGTTTCTGCTTGCCTTGTGGTGTATTGGAGGTGTCACCTCTGTGGTGTACAGTAAGCATTTTACTCACAAGCAAACTTCCTGAAACTTAAAATCTAGACCAAAGTTGCAGAAGAAGAGGTCCAGCTAACTTAGAAAAGTATGGGAACTCTCCTTTCATGGATTTTCAGCACCTGCAGGGACTGCTGAGACATAATCCTGCAGGACATGAGGACATGTGCCAAGGAAGTGCAGAGGCTCTTTCATTCTGTTGCAGGACATTTTTCTGTTACAGAAAAACATTATATCAGCCAAATGAAATAATCAGACATATGAAGGCAGGTTGCAATTATCTTCAACTTTCTGGAGGTCTATCTTATGTGAGACAGATTGGGTTTGTCCTGTGTGGCCTTGTGATGGCCGGGGCCATCAGTGGAGTGGGGTGGCTGGCAAAGAGAAATGGAATCAGCAGGAGGAAGAAATTTAGGGGTCCACCGAGCTGCTGTGTCCTCCATTGATTGACCCTGGATGGATGGTGCATATGCAGAAGGATACTTCTACCTTGTGGGCCTCTACGTCAGATGCTAATAGTGAGGCTCTGAGGATAGGAGTCCTACCACCTTCTTCCTTTACTAGGCTGGCAAGGCAGGTGGTACCTGACTTTACAATTGATGGTAAAGAAATTGAGCCCCATCAAGTAGAGTATAAGTAGTATTTTCAGCTCTACTCAGACCTGGGTTCCCAAGAATCCCCAGCTCCTCTACTTCCTTTCCTTATTCAGACAATCAGTAATATTATCAATTCTAGCACCAAAATATGGCTATTCCCTGTTGTTTCCACTGCCTCTTCCTTGATATGGGCCCTCAGTTACTGCTTTTGTGATGCTCTAAAACAGCTATGTTGCTGGTTTCCCCGTCTGCCATCCCATGTCCCCCAGGCCATCTAATGTATTGATGACTGAGTGCCTAACAAAGCTTAACAATAATCCTGCCCCTCTTTTGCCCAAACCCTTGAGGCATAAACTCATTCATTCATTCACCAAACATTAAAGGACTATCAACTAAATATCTTCAACCCTGGAAATATAATGGCAAAAATTTCAATACAAACAAATAAAACAGATGTTGCTCTGACCTCATTGATGTATATAGTCTGCTGTTTACTGAATTCTATCTGGCATTCATGCTACAACCCCACCATTTCAATTCTCTGAGCTTCCATCTCTTTGCGGTGACCCAGGGCCTGACACTGACTACTCAGGGGTCTTGGATAGAGCTCACAAGTCTCATCTCCCTGGCTGGCCCTTCCACTTAGAACCTAGTTTTCTCCCTTTGTCACAGACAACTATGCTTAAATTTAACCTATTTTCTGAAGTCCAGAGCTAATTATCACGATGTTCCTAAAAAATCATTCTTTGCCCAACCATAATGGATAAAATCTCGCCCTGCTCTGACTCATAGGTCTTTATTATACTCATATTTAACACCTAAGGCTTTTCCCGTGAGGTCCACATATATGGTGTTTCCTAGGGCAGGACCGTGGAAAGGCAGACTCTGCAGAAGTTGAAATGTGCCTGAGAATCCAGGCAGTTTTATGAAGTCTATATTGAAATACAGACTAGAGCTTAGACTACAAACTCTGTGAAGGAAGGACCCTCTCTACACTCACCACACAGCACAGAAACTTTCAGGTCATTAATCTATTGGTATTTTCAACAAGCAAAGTAGATTAAAAGTTATATGATGATCTATATGATGAAACAAGTTTCACTAATTATATAAGCAAGAATGATGGATTGTTTTTAAATGTACATGCAGTAAATAAGACTTTCAAAAGAATAAATTTGATTGTTCTGTTTCTTGTCTTACGTAGATTAAATACCAGAAAGGCATATTAATGTAATACATTTCATTATAAACACCTGAGATCAGAGTTGTAGCAATAATAACATACGCAATAAAAAGAAAAATATAATAGCTAAAGTTTGCCATAGATCAGGCATTTTGTTGTACACCACACATACACACACACACACACAC
>PVIC010023544.1:0-26749 GCA_004025085.1 Thryonomys swinderianus | reverse complement strand
ATTTTCCTCTTATAGGTAGACAAAAAAAAAAAAAAAAAGGGAAAGAAACTGTGGGACGCATAGCAGTTAGATACTCAGAGAACAGGTCTGAAGATAAGATCTGGGTCTTGTATGCAGAACTTCCCTTAAGCACCAGATCACTAGCAGCAGAGAAAACTGTCTCCTTCTGTGTTCAGACTCTCTGTGATCACACTGAACGTGTGGTTTGAAATACTTCTAGTCTGAAGTTGCTGTCAAGCACGAAGAACGACACTACAAAATATGAAAAGATTAGCAAGTAGCTCACTATACCAACTGTGCTGTTCTGCATTTCTAAATAAACTACTCTTCTTTCATGCCTCTCAGCATGGCCTATCAGCTGTCAAATATATTGCTGTCAAATTCAGTCAGTTTAATCACAATCAGAAATGATAGTTTTCTACATTTATAGTTTTGAAGCCCTTTAGCAACTGTTTTTATTATCAGACTTCTTAGGCACATTTAAGTGACCTTTTCTCAAACTGTATCCTTTACACCCCTTCTGCAGTCACAGAGAGCTGAACATTTGTTCCCGCTGTGAACACTGAGGACAGACAAGACACTGGCTAATAAACTCAACTAGGAAAATGTTCTTTCACAACTCTAGGAGGCTGAGGCAGGAGGACTGAAATTTTAAATCCTGCCTGGGAAACTTAGCAAAACCCTGTCTCAAGAAGTATAAATAAACCAACAAATAAAAAGTTCCTGGGTATGTTGCCCAGTGTGAAGGTCCTGGATTTAATCTTCACTACTAAATAAATTAATGGAATAAGACAGAAATGAAAATTATCCTTCAGTAGAATATCAATGAAGGAAAAAAAATAGAAAATCTTCAGTGAGACTTCACACCTTTGGGAAAGGACAGTTGTGACACCCACCTCATAGAAAGTTGAAAACAATCATGGCATGAGCTTCCAATTGCTAAAACTGGCTATTTATACTATTGAGGTAAATGTTTTGCTTCTAAAACAGTCCATTCAACTTTCACACATTGGCTTTCACACATTGTCTGCTCCAAAGCAACCTAGGAGTAAATGAAATTTTTAATTTTTTTTTTTTTTTTGAGATCGGGTCTCGCTTTGTAATTCAGGCTGGCTCTGAGCTCACTATGTAGCCCAGGCAAGCCTTGAACTCAGCAATCCTCCTGTTTCTTCCTCCCGAGTGCTGGGATGACAGGCGTGAGCCACCATTCCCAGCACTGCGGTATGTGGTATTGATTGCTGGTGGGCAGGAGTCACCACGCCCACCATTGTATGTGGTTACTGGGGATCGAACTCAGGACCTTGTGCTTGCGAGGCAGGCGCCAGAACCACTGAGCTAAATCTCTGGCCCGTAAATGAGATTTTTAAAGTAATGACAAAGAATGGAAATGCATTTCCTCCTGGACCAGAAGAAACATACGAACTCAGACTGGCTGGTGGCACCTGATGTCACTTCCTGACAGGGTAATAGGAGGTGCATACCTGGGAGCCAATTCATCTTCCCAGCCACCAAAGGGCTGAAAAAATAAAAGCAAACCAGACTTGAGACTGCTTTTCAAGCATACAATCAATGTAAAGGCCAGAAATCAAAGGAAAAGGAGGTGGAGATGGAAAACCAAAGAGACACAATCTGTTGCGTGGGTGGGAACTGCATCTGTTAAACCTCAGCATCCCACTGGGCAGATGCTCTGGTGAGGCAGGAGCTGGGGACTCTTTGGGACTAGGACCCTGATAACCTTGGTCATTGAAAGCAAAGTAGAACAGTGCAGATGCAAAAGCAGAGCCAGACCACTTACTCAGAATGGCTGTGTCAACCAACATCCAGTTCTAGGAATACTTCCACAGTCTAAAGTTCAAGAAGGGGAAAGCGGGCTAAATGTGAGGAAAAGGACAAAAAGTGGGATAGAGCTGAGAGAGCTACAGCCAGGATGATCTAAGCTCTCCCTCTTGCATTTATACTTTACGTTTTCCCACTATCCTATTTTAGCTGATGTCCATCCCCCATCAAGCATGGTGTGGGCTACTAGGGAATTCCAAATGCCAGTACATGGAGAGTGTGGCCGATATTAAGACACACTTATTAAATCACTCGTGATCCTGCATTATATTTTTCTACAACTACCTATAAAAGTATACAAAAAAATCAAGATTTTCCCTACAATGTAACAATTTCTGAGGATGGCCCAAATTCCATTTGCTTTTGAATTTCTGTTTTTAGGGCTTAACAATGGTGCCCACTTGTCTTTACCCTATAAGCAGACTCTTGTAATTATTTGATATTTAATTTCAAAATTAACTATGGCTGTGCATTTGGGAAAATTCAAAAAATAATGAACTGGGCTGCTTCTACTCTTGGGTCTAATGCCAAAGAGCCAACTCGAGAGGACATCTCAAGGCATGTAACCCCTAGGCTTCAAGACTGAACTCCAAACTGATTTTGTTGGTTAGGATGTAACTCAACTTATCACACACCAAATTGGCTGGTTTTTGTTTTACTCTGTCCATTATTTGTCAGAATTTTTCTTATCTTTTACTTCCCTCACACTTGAGTGTCTTTGCTTTCAAAAACATAAAGGTATTGTAGGCTAAGCTAAGAACAGAAAGGGAGGCCATGGGGTCACACTGCAGCTTAGTCAGCCAGTACCCAGAATGGCCTGGCCATCTCAAACAGAAACTTCCTACAGCAAATAACCAGCCATGCTCAAGTCCATAACTCTGCTCAGCTTCACCATGTTCTCATCTGACACTGTTTTCCCCTGACACATCTCAAGCCTCCAATCAATGCCTGTAGACACAGGGGCCATCTTGCCTCCCAGTACACTAGTATTTCACGCCATAGTCCTGGCTGACCTAACTCTTCTTGCTTTGGGTAAAATACTATAGGTGGCTTGATAAATGTTACCTGACATGGCTAAGTTGCTGCCCTTATTTTTTTAAAAACAATGGGCAAGGATTCATACTTTTAAATCCATTAGCATGACTTTATACTTAAAGTGTAGATGGACTGGATCTATTCAAGGAATGGATTAGCAATGATGAGGTTGACTGAGACTTTTTTTAAGGAAAAGTACTTGGAAATTCCACGGTCCACCTTACTTCTAGCCTTTTACTAGACAGAGAGGTAGAGGTACTATTCCTCAGTCTTGTTGTGGACTATTGCAGAGAGTCCCAGATCACAGAAATGCTTAATTTCTTATAAATAGTAGGGTGATGGTGTCAACATGTGTAAGATGTGGAGATCATTAGCATCAGGGCAGAGATGCTTCCAAAGCTCTCCAACAGTGGTGTGAACTTATGTGATAATGTCAATTCCCCCAATAGGAGGAGAGGAGGGGATCTAAAAATGTTTTGTGTTTTTCTAGTCAAATTATCAGCAGATGCTGAAGTTGAATGAAAAGGAAGAGCAATTGTTATCCTTTCTTTCTACCAGACTTTGTAGCTGCAAACAGTGGAGATAAACACTAACTAACATATGTAGATGATTGTTTACTAAAGTATATAAGGGTGCAGAATCATGAGAGGCAGCTAGGCTGCCCCTATGGACTCCATGTGAGGAAGAGAAATCCTTGGAGTTGCCCCTTGGAGGGCGATGCTATCACCAGCCCAGCTGGGGAAAGATATAATCTCACACACCATGGACACTGTCTTCTATGATCTGGACCCCGACTCCCATCCAAGCTTTGGGGACACTGTAGCCCATTTAGGGCTAAAAACACCATGCCCTTCTGAGTCCATGCCACTGCCTGCTTGGCTATGGACATGGTCTTGGGGAAAGATGCTGCTTCTCTGGAAGAGGCTGCAGGTCAAGCCATGCACAGAGGCTGTGCAGGTGCCAAGGAGGTAAAGAAACCAGATCACCTCCTCTCAGCGGATTCAGCACATAAATGAATATATTGATCCTATTATGAAACTTTAAATAAAAGCACCAAGAATTACATCAGATAATGGATGCCCAGTTGGTCTTCATTGTCTATTATTATGGAAAGAATGATATATAGTTCAAAACATAGAGTGAATTGTAAATTAGAGTATTTCTCATAGTAAAAGATACTTTTTAACCCTCTTCCTTACTCACATCAAATTATTCCATTATTTTTGGTAATTTATCTTTTTATTTTAATAGGGCTTTAATTTTTTTTTCTTTTTGGAGACAGGGTCTCACTTTGTAGTTCAGGCTGGCCCTGAGCTCACTATGGTGCCCAGGCAAGCCGCCGTGAACACAGCAATCCTCCTGTCTCTGCCTCCCAAGTGCTGGGATGACAGGCGTGAGCCACCATGTCCGGCATTAATAGGGCTTTATTTTTAAATTTAAATATGTGTCATATTTTTAGATTACCCTTTGCATACTATTACATGATCTGAGTTTCAAACTACCACTAGAATGACCTAAAATGTTCAATCCACACTTTAATATAAACCTGAAATTGTATGCAAACTACTAGCAGGTTTCATAAGGCTGGTGAGAAAAAAGTAAAGCCCATATTTCATTCCCATGTCTGGCCCACAGCAAGTACACAATTAATGCAATGGAAGAATTGTGATTCATAGACCACTTCCGGCTGGAAGACATGGATGGCCGCTTGGAGAGGATTTACTTCGGCGTCTCCCCTGGGTGTGTCCTGGCAACCTGGGATTAAAGAACACATTCCACCTTAAGGCAAATGGTGAGACTTGACCCCTGCTCTGTACCCCATCAGCTGTGAGCTTCAAGACTTCCAATGTCTGCCTTGGGTGGTGCTTGTTCTTTTCATAGTTCGAGAAGCTGGGTTTTGGCGGTTAAGTTAGAGATGCACTCTGGTGTGACAATCAGTGTGACTGAGACAGGAGTGTGGTGGAGGCTGATCTATGCTGAGGTTTGAGAAGTCGCTTCATCCATTGGACATCAGGTGCAAAAATCCCACGGTCAATACCTGTGGTTGTTTAGGAATGGAAATCAATGTTTTTATTTTTTTCATTCCAGTTATGTTTATTTTCTTTCAGGTAGCTGCGGAGTTCTGGGCATGCAAATATGAATAGAGTTGTTTGGATCTAACTGTTTAGCACACTGATTCTTAGGAATTTTTCTTGGCCTAAGAAGAATTGCTGTGACATTAAGTGACTTGAGAGACAGGAAAACTTCTTAAAACAGACTGATTGAGGTGTGTTTTCCCCCCTCAGCTGAACACTGACAGTTTGCTGATGCCATATATGAATGAATTCTATTCTCCAATGAAGAGCCAGTAATCCACTTGCATACTATAGGGCTGCGATGTTTTGACATTTTTTATGCCCAAAATCTGTGAGAGTTCTGTACAGATGAATGAATACACAGTGGAAGAAGCCATGTAGTTGTAAATCTTTTACAAAACAATGGTAAAATGAGCTTGTGTAGTAACTTGCTTACGGCTAACAAGGAAAATATATTCTGCATATAACACAATGCATAGTTTTTTAATACATGAATAACAAAAAGCAGTTTCCAGGTTTGAGCTTACTTATTTCTGGGGATGTTATAACTAAAAAGTCAGGGCTGTCTTTTGGGCTTCCCTGAAGTATAATGCCTGTATTCTGTAACAAAGAATGATTTAACCCAGCATGCTTTACATGATCCTACTCAGGGCCTCAGGCAGCTAAGAAAGGCATTAATCATAAATATGAGAAACTAATACTTTAAGTCCCTGCTTTGAGAATCCTGGAAGTCTGGTGTCCCCTGACTAATTATGTACAGTCAAGGAGGCTCATTCATATAAGTATGTGTTTTGTCTGTAATGGGAAGCCTGATTTGCTCTTGAAAATTCAGCTCCACTCACATGTGCAAAATTTATGTGGAATTAAGTAAAATTGGCCATGCCCAGCATCAGGTAAAAGCTGATGGAAACAGTATAGGCAATGCCATTTGCTCAGCTTTGCTGAAGTCTTAATTAAACTAGGGAAATTCCCCCAGTGCAACATGTTAGCAAGATTTTAAAGGTAATCTTTTCCTTTAAATTATATCGAGTTTTTATGGGTATAATATAAACAATCTTAATATACAATCATAACAATATCATTCATTATTGGAAGAAGAAACCTCCTCCAGTTCCATGACTTGCTTTTGCATATTTAAGATGACAGATTTCAACTCCTCCTGAGTAAAGTCTGGCTATGTTTTTGCCATAGACGGCTCATTCCTAGGAAACAGAGAAATCTGTGACCACAGAACCAATGAAGACTTTTACTTGTGGAACTTGTAACTTGTACTGGGAAAGAATTTAGTATGTTTCTGCCCTGGGGTGTCAGGGGGTAAGAGTAGAGCTGTATACTGGGAGGCCTCACAGCTACATCACTACCCAACCCTTTTGCATTGTTGTTGCCATTTAACTATTTCAAAGAATCCACACACATGAATTAATGTTGTCCCAGTAATATATAATTATCACATCTTGTCTTCCAACTTTTTCATCACTCTTTAAAAGTTGCCTTTAATAATGTGCTTTTGTTCAGAAATTTTCTAAATGCAAATACAAATTACTTACAAAATACTTTAAGTCCCTGAAGAAAACCCTTCTTAGTGAAGCTTCTTGTGCTAGTTCACTTAAAAGTTTCCTTCAATGCTGTTTTCGGAATAAGGTCACCACCCACACATATAAGTACTTCTGGGTTTTTATTTCTTTTTCATTTTTGGATTTACATGATTGAGGTAAGATGATCTATGACTGACAACAAAGCTTAAATATGTCTGAGAAGAAAACAACAATATACCCAGCTTAAAATGCAATATTATAGGCTGCTTAGCAGCTAAAGAAGGTTTATGCTAAAGAATAGTGGATGTAATTTCCTTGAAAAAATTATAAGCAAAAGGATTGAATTTAATCTAATATCACCACTAAAGCTTGCTGCAATCGTGTGCAGCATTTGGGTAGAACCTAGGGCCAAGAAGATGATCCCGAATTAGCATAGCATACAAATCAGCTTTTCGATTTTTATCAGATTATCGGCATTACTGGCTAATGCTGATGTATTCAGTAACATGCAATAAGCACTCTCAAGTATCATATTTTTGTAGTGTAAAATATCCTCAAAGCACATTTTAATTGTTTTAACAAGATAAAGTGCGTTATTTTGCATGAATAATATTATCAGTATTACATTAAACCTCTTCATTTATTATCACTAATGCTACTTAAAAGAGATGTTAATAGACTAATTCATCCTCATACCATGACCTTGGTCAGGGGTACATGATGGTTCATATTCATTATGCTGAGCTCAGAGAGGGCTTCTGCTATAATATCACTTAATTTATATTCTGAAAATGCTCCGGGGACAAGTTGCTCTCGTGCATTAGAGTTCTATCTAAATCACAATATGTGAGGGCGAGTGGGGATGGCAGATCACTATTAAACAACTCCTCTGTGTGCTGTGGGCACTTCCAGACACGCAGATGGAAGAGCCAAGTCCCATGACCTCATCTAAACATACAATTTAACTGTGCAAATTTGAAGCACATTTACATGCTGTAGGTGGAGAATTATGTGAGATTTTAAAGGCCAGTTAAATGCCATAACATGCATCAACCACATGACTTTTTTTTGCTTCTAGACAATACAAATATAGTCAAAAGCTGCATTTAAAAAGGTAAGCACCTACTTTTGGGCCAACTTTACCTCCTGTCTGAACACAAGTACGTGCATACCAAGCAAGTACAGGAGGTGCATCTGATATGACCGTGCTAAGAAAAAAATGTTCCCAGTCTTTTTTAGAAATAGTAAGAAAGAAATATATGATCATATCAATAGTGGCCACTTCTGTTACACAAATGTAACCTTTAAATGCCAATTCATTTCACAATAATCCATCAGATTGGTCATTCACTGCTTAATGTAATACAAGTATTTAAAAAATACTCTTTAAAGTACCTGGGATTTTATAGTAGTGAATAATTTTAATTTATAAGCTTCATGGAGCATAATATTGTTGAGACACATGCTAAGTACAGATCTTAGCCTCAGAGTTAAAAGAGACCCGTTAAGTTTTGTTATTTGCAGGGAAGTAATCTATATCCGACAGATTACATGATCTAGCAAAGCCACTTAGCGAACAAGAAGTGTTCGTAAGAATTCGTGACAAATCCATAATAAATACTTTTGCAGCTCATGAGTTTAGTGAGAGATGTGCAGACAGTGGTTTGGCGGTGGGGGGAACTGTACAGGCCCTTGAATGCGTCTCTGGAGGGAAAGCTGCTGCTGCTGCTGCTGCTGCTGCTGCTGCTGCTGCTGCTGCTGCTGCTGCTGCTGCTGCTGCTGCTGCTGCTGCTGCTGCTGCTGCTCCTGCTGCTCAGTCGCTGAGAGTGGAAAAGAGGGTTGTGGCGCTAATGGTGCTGCTGTTGGCGACGGCTACAAAGAGGGAGGAAGGTGTGAGGAAAAGCGTCCTTCCCTAATGTAAGAGAAGTTGACTCTTCTGGGAGTCCAACAAGTTCCCTGGTAACCCGACTTTATTTTGTGCCTACTTGAAGGAGTCACCGTGGGTGGGGAGCTTGATACAGATCAATAGATCACCTCTGTGAATGAGAAAATGAAATGAGGAAATCCAAATCCTGCATGTTGCTTGCTATTTTGAAACTTTTAAAGAAAAATCCACAAGCATGTAAGGGAAAATGAGAGAGTACGCGATATATATGATAAACACGAAATCAGAGTGTATGCTCAAAGGAAAGATCTGTAGTTAATTGTGACAGCTGACATTTCACAACAGTAAAAAACAACATTTTACAGTTAGTAGTGCATCTATTTATCTTCTTGTTTTTGCTAAGCAAAAGTCTAAGTGGTTTACTATGAAGGCTTACCAAAAATCTGTACTGGAATGCTTTTCTCTTTATATTTATTACAGTAAGAAACACATTGCCATTAATGCCTTCAAAATATCCTAGACACTTCAAATGCGCTTGTATTGTCTTTCTTGCCATTTTCAGACACATTCTGGAAGTTCTGTCTCGGGAGCATCCTTAGCCACGCTGTTGGCTGCCTTCATCCCTGGACTTGACCCAAAGAATTTACCTTCCTGGTCATTTGGACTTTGAAGGAGTGCCAGGAGTTGCAGGGTGCCAAATCCAGTGAATTAAGTGGATTAAGATGATTATGTTTTTATTGGACAGAAATCACAGTGTTTGATTAAAATATACTATGAATGTTTAAGTTATTACAGTAAAAGACACATCGCTATCAATCTCTCTGTAAATGCTCTAAATACTCTCCATTGTTCTTGGCAGTGTGTCCTTTTACTGTACTAAATTTTTCATCTGCTTTTTTTTTTTTTTCAGACAGGGTCTCGCTTTGTAGTTCAGGCTCTGAGCGCACTATGTAGTCCAGGCAAGCCTCAAACTCAGCAATCCTCCTGCCTCTGCCTCCCGAGTGCTGGGATTACAGGCGTGTGCCACCACACCCGGCTGCTTTGGTTTTTTGAAACAAGGTCTCACAATGTAGTTCAGGTTGGCTTTGAACTCACCGTGTAGCTCTGGCTGGCCACTAACTCACAGTGATCTTCCTGATTCATCCTCCTGAGTGCTGGGATTACAGATGTACTCCATTCCTGGTTGTTTATTATTTAACTATTCACTCTATCATTCATTTACCCTAACTATAACGTCTCATACTATAATAATGTGCTTTACATACCCTTCTTTTCTCACAGCCATATTTAAGAGTGGGAGAAGTATGTAATTATTTTATCATTTCCTGTCTTTGTTCCAGGATCTCAATAGCAGTACTGATGCACACTAAGGAAAGGTGTACACTATTAACAATTTGAAATTGTGATTTTTCTAATAACATTTTGGGACAATGCTATGACACTTAAAAAGTCAGTGGAAGATTCTTGCTAACAGAACAATGTCAGTCTCAATTGTATACCTAAACACCGCGATTGGTCAATAAGGGACAATTCATATCCTTTCTCTTGATAAATGATACAAACAGTGTAGCACAATTACACGCCAAAGTACTGAGTATCATTTCTGAGTATCATATCTTGGTTTTGATATTAGTATTTTTTCCTGCAACTTTGGTAAAACTATAATAGAAAAATATCTATTGGTTTTCTAAGTCATCTTGAGACAACTGGAAGGACCTATGCTTTGGGGAATAAAATCACTGCAGCAATCACCTAGACCGATGATTTCCTTGAATATTTTCTATACATTCCCTATAAACTTTGTTCTTTTTCTTGACTTTTTAAGTTCACAGAAGTTTCTGTTAAAACTGTCAATGTGGATACAATGACTTTGGAATGGACCATGTCTTGTGGGGCCTTAGAAATATAGTAAATTATCAGTAGTAGCAAGTCTGTATTGAATTTGAATTGAGCTCAGTGGAATGTAATAAAGAAGGTATTTTATATTGTCCTTAAAATAATACTGATCTTCACAAAACCGGCAAATTAAACCATATTTTCTCCTAACACTATAAAAATGTGAAATGTGCCTTAAATGTCCCTCTGTCAATAAAAGAATTAGTGATTTATATCCAGGAAGAGAGAGACAAAATCACTCCACTGGAAAGGGAAGAGAAATGGGGAAGCAAAATTATTTTCTTGGAAAAAGGAGAGAAAATAAGTAGAGAGATAGCACCCTTGTTGGATAGGGGAGGGAACTCAGAGCTGGCCCTGGGGTCCTTGTTCTAAGCTTCTTTTGTTACACGATGAGAAAGAAAGACTTCCCCTTGAGAGCTGGTACAAACTGACTGTCAGTTTTGGGCTTGAGAGCCTGATTTGGCCATTCCCCTTCCCATTCCTCATTTGTACATTTTGGGTAAGTTTGTCTTTGGTCTCTTGGTGTTGTACAATTGCTTTTCTTGGATTTATAACAGACTTACATTCAAGGTCAAGTTAGTAAAAAGAGTTCAAGTGCATTTTAGTGTACAATATGGTGAGAATAATAAAATATATATATACATATATATATATATGTGCGTGAGTGTTAGGTATTAGTGTATATTTTATATCTTAAGTGAGTTTTTATGCTACAGTCCTCCCCTCCCCCTGATTTAACTGATGATGTAGAGAGGAAAGAGCTGTGTCTTAGTCTGAAGGGATCCAGCCCAGCCTCATTAGCTCTCTCTCTTCCAAGCTACTCTCTTTCTAGCAGGAGTTTAACTTTATTTTCCAGAAACCTCCCTAAGTCCTTTAAGTTTCCCTGCTGTCCCAACTTTTCTTACATTAGCATTAGTAGGAGAAAAAGAACTTATGATTGGCATTATTTATGCCACCAGTGGTCATAAATCCACTTTTGTCAAATTACAATTGGAAAATAACAATTTCACATGCACCTGGGCACCATTAAAGGGTGTGTTCTTGACAATGCAAAGAAAACCACATTAATGTTCCAAAACAATACATGGCTGCACTCAGCTGGGGGCAGCCTAAGGTCCAGAATATCACCACTGTCATAAGCGTTCGCCTCAGTCTGTGCGGCTTGGAAACCTGTGGTTGTGACTGGCTAGGAGCTCAGGGCCTTTGATAAAAGCAAGTGTTCAGGGGGTGCCGAGTGCACTGATCCCTAAAAGGCATTTTGTAAGTTTCATTTCAGTGTTTGTGGATCTACTGAGTTTCCCTTGGGGACCATTCGGGTCTATAAGGAAGCGGAGACTCTAAGCCTAACAGTTGGGCAGGGGAAGGAGCCAGCGACTCTCCTGAAGGTGAAAGGTTCACAGAATGCATTAGCTCTGTCAAAACCCTTGTAAATGCTACAAGGGAGACATGTAAGAGGAGGACCTGGTCAAGACAGACCCCAAGATGGTGTGGAAAGTAAGGGCTCCTCATTAGATTCAAGATACACATGAAGACATGGAGGAAAGGTCAGTGCTTAGAGTACGTGATGATGAGCCTTGTGCTCAAGATTTTGCTTTGCCAGAGAAATGAACTGTAAAGTAAGGGCTGGGACATGCACTATTTCAAGGCTCTGTATTCAATCTTATTCAGACTTTGGTGCCATACCCTGTTTCCTGTTAAATTGCTTAAGATTCAGGATCTACAAAACTTGCATAGATCTCTGCTTCTGGGCAATGACATTCTTTACTGTAGGAGTTTACAAAGGGAACACAAACTTGGTGCCTTTGTTTGTCAAGACCATCTCAATATATATTAATATAATATATTAATGCATTATATTATAATTTTATATATATTGAGATTGTTGTATATTTATGTGCATTGCCATAGAGAGAGAGAGAGAGAGAGAGGGAGATGAATCAACCAGGAACAAGGCATTTCTCATCTGTTGTGTTTCACCATTCGAATATTACAAAATAGAAAATATTCAAAGGGAAATTAGGTAAGTAATGAGGAGAAATAAAAAATGTGATGGTAATAAAAAAGGGAAACAAAGGTTATGTATATAGGGGTGAGGGGTTGTGGGGTGGGTAGGGGGACAGGAAAAAACGAGAACTAAATAGTGTCATATATTAGTACAAATTATAAAAAATATATGAATGAGGGCCCTTAACTGATATGATTTAAGGTAATTCACATTATCCCTGTGGTTCTTAGATGTGAGTCCTGGTTCTTTGACTCAAATTTTAAATTTTACAGCCATAAATTTCAGGCCAAAAGGGCAGTTTCCCTTAAGACCTAAAATAAACAAACAAAACAAAGCATCATTATCTGCTTTGTCAGATCACTATGAAGCTAGTAAGTAACATTAATGCTAATCACAATCTCTAGAGATCTACAAAATAGATTTCCCAGTCCTCTGATGAATGGTTGTATAATAACATTTGGTATAACCCTTATCAAAGGATTTTTAAAAGTCTAAATACATTTTGTCTGTCATTCTCCTTATGGACAATAATTTTTACTCACTCAACTAACACTAATGGGCTTTTTACTGTGCTGAGTATTATAAGGAAGGGTTTGCACAGGGAAGGGATGGTGAGGACAGTAATTACGAATAAACAGTCACAATGAAACTTGTAAAGAAAATGAAAAATACATAATACAGAGAAATGTAAAATTAGGGCAGAGGTGAGAAACCAAAAAGGCAGTTATGACTCAGAAGAAAACATATTTGGAAATCATGGCTATGTGTTAATCACTCAGTGTCACAGTATGTATATATATTATCTGCTTTCATCTTCACCACAAGTTTTTATAATGGGACTGGCAGGAGTTCCCCTAAACAGACTAGAAAACTTGAGTGCCAGAGAACTAAGAGTCTTCCACAGCTGAGGTCAGCTATTTACCAAGTGGAGAGATGAGTTATACATCCACATCTGTCTAACTCCAGAATCCAAAGTCATCAGCATTATCACTCCTCTGTGTTCAGTCTTCTTCTAGGATTAAAAGGTTAAAGAGGACAGGGCACTATTCATTTGGAATGTGACTTTTCCTGGCCCCAGTACCATGTGTTACACAGAGCAGCTTTTCGTTGCTGTGATAAAATACCTGATAAAATAAAAATCAATTTAATAAAGGAAAGGTTTATTTTGGCTCATGATTTCAGAGGGTTCAGTCCATGGTTGTTTGGCTCTGATGCTTGGACTTCTGGTAACAAGGAACATCATGGTGGGGTATATGAGCTGGAGCAAAGATACTTATTTACTTCATGGTGGCAAGCAAAGAGAGAGAGAGAGACAGAGAGAGAGGGAGGGAAAGGGAGGGAGGGACAGAGGGAGGGAGAGAAGGAGAGAGGGAGAGACAAAATATACTGTGTTGAAGTCCATCCCCAGTGACACACTTCTGCTAGCTAGCCTGACTTTCTTACCTCCTAATGTCACAAGTTGACAATGAGGCCCTCAATACATGGACCAAAAGTGAGCACAGATCCCACCCTTTACAGCGGGTGTCCAGAACACACTAGTGCAATGACAGCATGGCCAGAGCACACTTCTTTAGTGAAGCATAGACACTGTCACTCTCATAAGGGGAAACAGGACCGCTAATCCTGTTGCCTCCCTTCAGCAGACATTCTCTCATGTGATACCACCAGCTACCAGGTAGACTCTTCTGGTTTTGTTTGTCTACCTCAGGCTCAGTGAGGAGTCGGAGTGGGATGAGGAAAGGGGACTGAAAACGTCTTGGTCATCATACTTTGGAGGGTGCCTTGCAGTTCATCTCCTCCCACACTGTGAAGACTTTACTCATCTTGGGAGCCTTAAAGGGGGATTACCATACTTGGAGTGTTTCATTTCAAGGTAGTCGCCCCTGACCTGACTCTGCTCTACTCGTCTCAACTCTCAGACACTCACAAGGTTTCTCTCGTACCCTCTCAATCTTGGGGGTCCTGGGGTGAACTTCTCTGTCCTGGAGGGAAGAAAGAAGAATTGGAAAAACCAAGACAGTTTCCCTTGTCTCTCCTTCCTTCTGGGTGTGTAGAGAATGAATCCACAGGGGACAGAATGCTTAGCAGCAGCGGGGAAGTCTTGGATGGGGTCCCCTCTATGTGGCTTCACAAAATTCCTCGGGAGAAAATCATAAAGCTGTTTAACATTGTGGGGTTTACAATCACTCGCGCCGGTAACTGATTAAAATTTTCTGACATGAGTCCTTTAAGGAAATGGGAAAGTGTGCAAATAACAGTTGAACAGATTAATGAATTTATATCAGAAAAGTCAGATATCAACTATAAGAATCAGGGCAGTAGAAGGTAATGTGTTAAAGTGGAAAGGTGCCATGTGCCTACATACAGCAATATTCTGCTATACTTTATATTACTTCCTCACTCCAAGTTTTATTGTGAGCATTTTAATTTTTAGAATCCAAATTTACATGAATGGATGCACATACACATACATGCATATATACGGACCCTACACACATATGTATAGTTGACATAAATCATTGCATGTATCCAAAAAGAATCTTTGAAGGCAGTAGGGAAGTTTGAGGCGATCTTGAAGTACAGGTACCCAAAGTGTTGGCTCCTATTGATACACATGATTTATTACAATGCAGCTGATGCTTCAGAAGATGTGATTTAGTAGTCACTGGTTATTTCAATTTACTCTTTTTGCGTTTTTAATTAGTAAATGAATCCCTCATGGTCAAATGATTAATTGCACAGTAATTCACTGCAGTCCCTTCCTCTCTTATTTGTGTGAAGCACAGTGCATAGAAAGAGTGTTTGGAATATGGGCTGACGTTATAAATTATAGCCGTGCATTCACACCTCCCACATTCGCATTGTGTCAGCACTTCCATTATAAAGTCCCATTTTCAAGGTGCTTAAAACTAAGCTGTGAAAATTCATTTTCAGGCGGCAGCTGGATGAGAGGGCTTCCACCAGGGAACAATGTCTTTAAGCCAAATTTGAGAATTTACTTGGCCAGTGTTAAAACCGTCAAGCAGATAAAGTTAGCAATGCACTTTCTCAACTAATTCTACGTAATAAAAATATTAAAACTATTTGTCTGAGGGGCAGTGGGTCAGGTATGAATGTTAAAATGATGTGCTATTGTACATAGTCTGTATTTGTTTGAATTGACTTTATTTTTTGGAATAACTTTGGATTTGAAGAATGCGGAAATTTATAGGATTCCCATGTAGTCCTCTTTAGCCTCCTATTACATTTTGCATTACCATAGTACTTGTGCTACAATTAATAAATCACAATTGATATAGTATTACTAAAGTCCATAGATTGGTTAGATCCTTCCTTTTTACCTAAAGTCATTTTTCTGTCCCAGCATTCCACGTCCAATGTCCCATGTTTTGCTTAGGGTTCTTGTCTTCTTCCTTTCCTCCTGCCTGTAACCATTTCTGGATTTTCTGACTTTAGATAGTCTTGGTGGTTTTAAGGAAAATATAGGCAAGTGTTCCTCTATTGAAATTTATCTAATATTTTTTCTCATAGTTGGACTTTGTGAGTCTGGTAAATAAGACATGAGATAAAGTGCCTTTTATCACATCTTACTGAGGACATATGTCAGCAATAAGACTATCAGGTTTTTTTTTTAAAAACTGAGTTTATTGTTACATTTTATGTATACATTATAATCATATTCAAAGTTAAAAATTTGTATCTGTTCATGACACATCTTGATTCTCATTTTTTCCCTTCTCCCTGCCCACAGTACTACCTCCCAACCCTCTATATGCATAAACTTTGTCTCAAATTTTTTGGTTTTACTATCAAATTTTTTATTTCCTTTCTTTATTTTCCCCTATATCTCTTTACATTTTCCTTTTGAACATTTTCTTCCTGTTTTGCAATATCTATCGTACACTCTGGACCTCATTTACAGCCTTAGTTTCTCATACTAGAGAAACAAGACAGTATTTACACACCTCTGTTCTATTTATTTCACTCATACTTATGTTCTCAGGGTACATCCATTTGAATACAAATGACTCAAACTTGTCATTCTTCATGGTTGTGTAATACTCCATGTTATTTTTTTAATATCCCACATCTTCTTTATTCAGGGAATATCATTGTTGACCTCAAACTGGAGGTTCTGGCAGGAGGTACTATAGTCAGATTTATTCGCCATAGTGTCACTGTACTCCTCCTTACTTACACACTGCACAATTTGAAAGGAAGTCTCTATGTGCCATCCACACCTACGGAATAGATATGTGTCTTCTGTCTTATTTGGACAGGGTGCCCACATATACCATTTGGAATTGATCTGCACAGGATATTATCTTCTTTATCTCATGTATCAATTTATTCAATTTATTATCAATTTATAAGTATAAGCTTTGGTTATTTTATACTTTTCTTCATTATCTAACACTAGCTTACTTAATTTTTTTTTTTGAGACAGGGTCTCTCTTTGTAGTTCAGGCTAGCTTTGAGCTCACTATGTAGCCTAGGCAAGCCTCAAACTCAGTAATCCTCCTGCCTCTGACTCCAGAGTGCTGGGATTACAGGCGTAGCCACCACGCCCGGCACTGTGGTGTGTGGTACTGATTGCTGGTGTGTGTGAGTCACCATGCCCAGTATTGTTGTATGTGGTTACTGGGGATCAAACTCAGGACCTTGCACTTACTAGGCAGGTGCCAGCACCACTAAGCTAAATCTCTGGCTTCTATTTAATATGTTTGAATTCTTCTAGCTTTGGCTGTTTTTTCCCCCCAGTATGCCATGATGATCGGAATGTACCTTTCATCATGTGCTTCTTCCATGCCAATATTTATATCTTGCTACTCAGTATTCCTCACTTCCAAACCTCACTGTGCTATGTGTACTGGTAACAAAGTACAACATCAAACAGGCACCTTGCCATTCAGTGCTAGGTGATCTCACATTTATGGAGTCAAACTTTTTTCAGCCGGGCCACAAAGCAAGAGTCTGACAAACTCTCTCTGAAAAGTTTTTAGATGTACTAAAGAGAAAGGGACCATCAACCATCCATTCAATATAGCATTTGTTTAATGCTATTATGACCCCATCACTTTAATTTCAAGCACAAAAGTTCTGAAGTGCAAATTCAATAATTTTGTGATCTGGGCAATAACTTGAGGCCTGTTCATGGTCAGGGATGCCATCATAAGTCTAGCTCAGGGGTTGTTGTGAAGATCTTGTAGGGCCCTCTTCTTGCTGGCTTTCAGTGCCCTGTGGGTCAGGTGGCATGCTCAATTCGAGCCTGGGAGGAAATGTCCCCTGAGTCTGCTGTGGGCAGCACAGCAGGAAGAGAGTGAGGAACACTTGGGTCACTGCTCCTCCGAGGCTAAATTCCTCAAGATGTCACAGCAAGTACAGGGTCTCCTGAGCAGAAATGCAAGGTGTACATGACATCTCTCCTTACTTCCCACACCCCTCACTGGCTCTCCCGGTCTCTCAGACGCTCCTACCTTAGCACACAAACCACTCTGGGGTTGCAAGCTAGGTTCACCATGTCTTAATGCAGCGGTTTAGAAGACAATCCCTCCACAGTCTCCAGCACTCCTACACTGACATGGCAGCCTGTTTCTCCTTCTCCTGGAACCAGGATCTGTTTGTCTTTTATTCAAGGGAGCTTCTCAGTCTCTCCTTCCTCAGCCTCAGGGTGCTGGCTCTTTGGGTGCCCTGCAAGCTCCCTCCCCTTGCAGGACACCGATGTGCGACCCAAGACGTGACCCGGGACTCACCTGAGCATCCGTCCCACCGAGAACACTAGCTGTCTTCTTAGAGAATAATTAAATATAATGATAAAGTAAAGAGCATTAAGCATATGACATCTAAGCATGCAGAAAACCAGAGTTCTATTTTTCTTGAGTCACTTCATTAATGTCTATTTCCCCTAGTATATGTACATATATAAAATGAAAATTATGATATTAATGTTTATGTATATTTAATATATATATTTCCATATACACATATTTTCCATGGTAGTTATAGACCCCTTTATGATTCATATATATCTTTTCTCATTTCCTCACTTTTGTATAATAAACTTACTCATTGCATTTCTCCCCTTTTTAACAAATTCAAAGAGATTTTGATAGGGTTTCTACACCCCATTCTAATTTTGTCCCATATGGGATGACTGTATTTCCAATTCCTAATTATTTTCTTACTTTTATTCTTTTTGGCTTATTATTTCAACTTCCTGAGTACTCGGCTAGTTGATATTATTCTTTTATTTCAGTATTATAATACAATTTTTTCTTAAAATTACTCTGACTTGCATCCTGTAGATCTTGAATTACAATGTGAGTATATTTTCTATGATCCTCTCCACATCCCTATCTACTTTGGATATCTATGTTACGGGCTATGTATGGGGCACACAAGTCATATTGTGTTTTCAGGTATGAACACGGGAGCTGTGACCAGGCCTTCTTCCCTACAATGTATTCTTTGGATGTATTAATACAGCTATAACTGGACACTGATACCAGTTTTCCTTATAAGACTTTCTGATTTCTTATAAGATTTTCTTTATCTATTTCAGAACCCGCAGATACCTGAACTTTTAAAGATCAAGTCTGAGAGGAGATCCGATCAGTTGGTAACTTGAGTCCACTTGTGTGACTGGTGCCCAATTCACTTGAGCTTCTCGTAACTTTCCTATGCTTTGTGTTTTATAGACTCTTTGGTTGCATCAATTCTTTTCATTTTGTCCCATTTTATTTCAGACAACTAAATATTCCCTATGCTTTTCCTATGATTTTTACTCTTTGAAAACTAAATGATCACTTTAGAATCTTTAATAATAATGAACATTTTATCTTGCATTCATCACTGGCAAAACATAAAATCCTTAATTAATACCCTTATAAAACCCTATCCTTATAAAACCTAAAGGACTTACTTCTTTTGAGTCAGGCTCAGCTCCTAGAGTTTCTGCCACTTCCTAATAGCCAGGTCATGATGGACTGAAACTAGGAAGCAGTGACCCTGAGTAAACTTTTCCTGCTTCAAATTGTTATTCCCAGGTAATTTATCACAGTATCAGAAAGCTAATGCAGCCTGTTTTCCCTGTTTTCATCCACCTTAAAATATTACTAATTTAATTATTAATTTCTCAAGTCTTATACGATATATACTTATTTCACATTCGGGGGCTGAGCTGAGACTTGGAACAATGAGTATGTTTGATACATTTGGAGGTATCCACACCCCCAGGAAAGCATCATTACAATTAAGTGAGGATGGTTATTGCTTCTATGAGAACACTTTTCTGTCCTCCCTGACTCTGCGTGGCTTTGGGCAACATCGATTTACTCTGTCACTATTGATTTATTTATATTTTATAAAACTTTATGCAAGTGGACATATGCAGTATCATAGCCCTTAAAGATGCTACTATTCTAATCGCTAAACCTTACAAATGTATTGATCGAGATGGAAAATTGGAATTAGCAGATGGAGGCAAGGGAGGGCCTGGAGAAGGCAAGAGTATACTGCATAATCCAGCAGATGTGAGATCGTCACAAGGTCTTGAAAAGAGACTAAAAGAGGAAGAGTGTTGTAGTCAAGGAGAAGAGACTGCGAATCAGTTTAGGGCTGCCTGCGGCTCTTGGAGACTGGAAAGATAAGACAGTGGATTCCTCCCCACAATGTGGAGAGAAAGCCAACACTGGGGGACATCTCCGTTTTAACCCAGGGAAACCCAGCTTGGGTTTCTGAGCTGCAGAACTGTAAGAGGATATACATTTTTTAGTGTTATTACATTGTAGTCCATTGTTAGAAAAAAAAAAAGCTAGACTAAGTGTGTACCACTCTCTTCTTTTGTTTGTCTTCTTTCATTCAACATGATTATTTAAAGATGCATTTATTTGATTTAGCCACAGTTCATGCTTTCTGTTTTTAGTTAATAAATGGGTAGACGAACTGCTCCTTGATGGGCATTGGGTTCCTGCATTATTTGGGTGGTATAACTAAAGTGGCTATGAATGGTCATATGCAAGCATCTGTAAAGTCCACACCTTTTTTCCTGGCAGGTGGATCCCTAGGAACAGGATAACTGGAGCAAGTGGAGATTGACATTTTTAACATGTTGTAATGGTGTGTTCAAAAGTGGATGTACCATGTCCTTTTCCTATCATTAGTACACACCGGTTCCAGTTCTTCCTGTCTTCACCAGCTCCACTTATTACTTCACTTTAGCCAGTCGGATAGGCGTTAGACAGAGTATGTCCATGTCATTTCTATTTCCATTACCTAAATGCTAAAAAAGCTGGGCATATGTCATGTGCTTCTTTGTAAACTATGTATCTTCTTTCATGAAATGTCTGTTCAACTTTTTGACAATGTTTTAGTTGATTATTAGAGTTCATATCATTGGACTTGAGAAACGTTTATATCTCTGCATGTACATGCTTTATCATCTATATGATTTACAAGCAATTTTTCATACTCTCTGACTTTTTTCTCTATTCTCATAGCACTTTCAAAGAGCTTTATTTATTAGCCTTGAAAATGCCCAATATTATCCTTTTTTCTTTATATGGACAATTTATTTGTTTGGAGACAGGTTCTTGCCTTGTAATTGAGGCTGGCCCTGAACTCACTATGTAGCCCAGGCAAGCTTCAAACTCATGGAAATCCTCCTGCCTCTGCCTCCTGAGTGCTGGGATTACAGGCATGAGCCACCATGTCTGGCACTGTGGTATGTGGTACCCAGGATCCAACTTGAGGTCTTGTTCTTCCCAGGCAGTTGCCAGAACCACAGAGCTAAATAACTGGGCTTTCATGGTATTTTCACGTTATTAACCTCATGACCAGAATATCTGCAAATGTATATGAGAAATTCAAGCCCATGTTTTCAATATGAGACTCTGATTTTTACCCATACCCTGGAAGAGGTGGGTGGAAAATTTTGTCTTGATTCCAGGGTAAATTGCCATAATTTTTTCTAATCATCATTTTCACTATGTCTTAACTTTTTTTTTTTTTTGAGACAGAGTCTCACCTTGTAGTTCAGGCTGGCTCTCAGCTCACTATGTAGCCCAGGCAAGCCTGGAACTCAGCAATCCTCCTGCTTCTGCCTCTCGAGTGCTGGGATTACAGGTGTGAGCCACCACGCCCGGCTATGTTTTAACTTTTTAATGTCTTGGGATAAAATGACTGTCTCAGTTCCAATGTGCACCTGTATAAACTAAAGAATTCATCTTCTAGTTCCTTGCAGGAAATAAAATCTGCATAACAGAAGCTTCCTCCCAAAGGTGGGCTGGCAGCAGCTCTCACGTTGAGAAATTGACTTTTATCTTACTTTATTCTACCACCTGGAATCTTCTTTAGTTTTGGGAGGCCAATATTACAACAAAAATAATTTCATTTGGCATTTACGGTAGTTAACTGTCAACCTGAATAGGATTGCCCAGCTGATTTGAGTTAGCATAATTGCCAGGAAGGTGTAAAAAGAGAGTAGGAGGGAAGGATTTCAGCTCATCATCCTTGAAGAAGACTCACTGAAGCTGATTTTCTTTGGGAGCATTTTGGTAATTTTTCTTTGAAGGAGCTTTGGGTGCTCCCTCGCTTTGGGGTGATCTTCCATCCTCCTCTTCATCTTGGATGTCCTCTCCTGCCTTCCAGTGCGGATCCCTGAGCCTTCTAGCAAAGACTCTTCAGCTTCTGGCACTGGCCCTCGGGCCTTTCCCATGCAGATCCTTTGGTGTCCCACCAAGGATCCTTCGGCCTCCGGATAATGAGCTCCCATGGGACTTTGCCATGGCCTCAAAGCCCTCGACTGGGTCCTGTGGGTCCCCAGAATGCAGACAGAAGTCTTGCACTCCTCTCCATCTGACTCTAGTAACCTTTGACCAATACAGTACTTTGCCTACATGGCTATGGGTCTGTATTAGGGAAGTTGTCACATTAACAGAGCCTGCCAGTTGCTGAAAACATAGACTGATTACCCTCTATATGGTGGAAATTTCACCAGCTCATGAGCCACAGAGTACACATTCCTGCACTGTTTCAACTGTAGTTGCCATTAGATGAATGTTGGGTGATAGGTAGTGAACTGACTTTGCAAATATGTAGAAATGACTTTATTTTCCCTCAGTAGCCTCAAATTTGTTGCCTTAATAATCTTATAGAGGGCCGGAGATTTAGCTCAGTGGTTCCAGCACCTGCCTAGCAAGAGCAAGGTCCCTGGTTCTATCCCAGTAACCACATACAACAATACCAGGCATGGTCATTCACACCTGCCGGCAATCAGTACCACCTACCACAAATGCCGGGTTTGGTGGCTCAAGCCTATAATCCCAGTACTCGAGAGGCAGAGGAAAGAGGATTGCTGAGTTCGAGGCTTTCCTGGACTATATAGTGAGCTCAGGGACAGGCTGAACTACAAAGAGAGACCCTGTCTCAAAAAAAAAAGAAAAAGAATTTCATAGAATTGGGAAAATTATACCTTGTCTTTTGTGTCTTGATTCAAGGGTTTTTTTTTTCTGCTCTGTAAGTTTAACAAGATAAAACTATAATTTTTCCCTTCATGTTAATTTTCAGCAAGATTTATAAAAAATTTAGTGACATATTCTATCCCTTCTTAGAACAGATGCCCATGTGGGTGGTGTACATGCCTAAGGAAACAACAGGTCAAAGTGTTAGCATAAACCCTGGGAGGGGGGGGGGTCTGCCTATTCCAGCTTGGCTGGAATGATAGGATAGGCTGGAATGATAGTCAGATTGATTAATGAACTCACTTCCTGAAATCAGATCTTAGGTGAAATTGACAGAAAGAACCGAATTACATACATGAAAGAAAAAAATGACAAAGTATGTGAAGTAAAACCAAGCTGAGAAAAAGAGAACTGGTTTCAACAGGAATAACCATATCCCTTTGGATCTCAGCATTTAAAAGCATCCTGTGAGGAACTTTTATTGTTGCTGTTGCTGAAAACAATAAGGTTTTATTTTTTTTCATTAAATTTATTGGTATATTTTAGGTATATGTTACATATTTTGATTCTTCTTTGTCATTCTTTTGCCCCCCTTCACCCCTCCACTCCTCTCTTACTTAAAAAAAATTCCCATTTTTTCCTTCTTTTCTCATATTTTGTTTCTTGAAAGACAAAATTTTTTAACAGATCAATCTCTCTCTCTTTCACACACACACACACACATACACACACACACACACACACAGTTGCAGTTTGAACTGTATATTGGTTTTCCTTAAAGTAAAACTGTGACCGTATCTCTCTTCCTGGATGTTTTTAAACTTATATTAATTAATAGACTTTACCAAAGCTGATATAACTGAACTTCACATTTCATTTCCTACTGTAAAAGGTACAGTTTGGCTGGTAAAAGGTCACACATTTTGCTAGGTCCTCTACTACATATGTGTGTAACCTATAGTTTTCTTTTCCAAGTGTCTATGATTTTGTGACATTACCTGGACATCACTTTCATTTTGTCAAAATTACTATTAATGTTAGCTCGGAGTCAGTCACAGACCAACCGATCAGCCCAATGTTTAGCCAAGGAAAAATAAATTAAAATAAACAGCACACAATCATTAAAATGTAGAAAAAGAGGAGGTTTACCAATCAAGCCTGGGTCAGTGGTGACCGGAAATCAATGCCATCAATGGCTGAACTCAGCGTGGAGCCGGGGCTGATTCCAGGTGAGTGTCCTCCCCGCCAGGGTGCTCAGCGCCTCTCCTGTGGCAACCCCCAGGTGCGGACTGTGATGGAGAAGCACTATCACGTGAGTGAGGCTTTGCCACACCCAACCGATCCTCCCTGATCTGTGTAATGCCTGTAGCCGTGCCAGATCGCCACACCTGCTTGCCCCTTGTCAGAGGGATGTGCCCTCTTGGTGGCGCAAGGTCTAGCAGACTGATAAAATTACTTCCTAAAGCTTAATTTATGAAGTTAATATAAAATAATCAAAGCAAGTAAAAACGTGGCGTAATAAATTTCTCTGAAACAACCAAGTGATGATAATGACATTTCTGTTTTCTCCATTGGAAATTTTACTTTTTAATAGAGGTTGCTTTAAACAAACTATTATGTGCATACACAGTTTGCATACACAATTTTATGTTGGTTTTTTTTTTCTCCTAGAATGCTTATAATCAGTAAATTTGAAACAAAAGCAAGAATGAAAGGTCCGTGTTGGTGAAAACAAGATCTGGTCACCCTGTCGATGCCTAAGATTGAAATTCTGGTCTCTTCCCCTAGCTGCCTCAGTCTCTCTTTTTTGGTCTTTTTTATACACACACCCTACCGAGCAACTGCTCATCTTCATATTCATGCAGCGTTCAGAACAGTTTGTCATCCATCTGCTCATCAAAAGCTCATGGGATTTTAAAAAGGATCACTGCTTGAGAAGAAGAGAGAAAATGACTCCCACCCTGGAGTCTAAACTTTGCTACATGTGATCGATAAACCCAGGCAGAGGCAAGGTCTCCTAACCGCCTCCTTCTCCAGGCTACGCGTGCGGCTGCAGCCAGGTAGCGGCTCCTCCAGGAGCAGCCCAGCAAGGAGCACGGGCTCCTGGAAGGTTCGCCCATTATGCTGCCCCAGCCAGCTGGAGGCTAACCAGACTGATAACCCTAACCCACCACAGCACAGAGCCAATGATTTTTACATCAAGCTGCCTGATGTACTGCGCTGCCGTCTACCAATCCCTTTTCAATATCGATCCATTCCTAAATGAGCCTTCCCTGCTTTGTACCATGAGCAATAATTAAAAAAGCAGCACATTGATTTTAACTAATATTATGAAGGATCTGGATGTGCACATGCTTACAAAATAGTGGGCTTTACCATCTTTCATTGTATAACAAAGGATCCTGATTAAAGCTTGGACACAGGAAAGAGAAATGTGTCTGCAATTGGACATGTCAAAACTTATACCTGTTCTGTTTTATTATAAATCTTGTTTCGATACCAATGAAGCTTTTTTTTTTTCCAAGAGAGTTCAACAAATTAAATAAGAGTATGCTTAAAGCCAACATAGTGCATAAGAACTGGAAGAAAATGTTTCTCCAAATTGATATCATTTTACTTTATATGCATCGTACCTCAAAAAATAAAATCTATCTTCACATTATATAATTCATTTAAAAGTAAATGAATCATTTATTATTTCCAACCTAAAATGTTTTCTAACCTTTGAACATATAACTAAAACTAACTCTACAATCAACTATCTGTGAAAACAAAGCACACGCTGGAATCATACATCATTGTCCAATGGTAGGAGACAGTCTGTGGGTAGATTGCTACTAACTGCAAAATTAAAGCAACTAGATTTTTTTTTTTAGTTGCCAAAGGATGCTATGCTAACAGAGGAAATCAAATTTGCAAATCTAAATGGAAATCCCAGTGCAGAAATGCAAAGTTGGAGCAAAGTAAAAGAGTAGACTCTTCAAGTGTGAGGCTGGAAATTGTGGTTTCTGGCTGAAGACTTCCCTGAACCCATTACCATCTCCTTTCACGCCTTGCACTTGAAAGGTCTTTTAGCAAATGCATAGTCGACTCTATTTTAGCAAACACTGAAATACATGCAAGAGTCCTATCTCTTGAAACCGAATCAAGTGAAAAGGTAGTTGATACGCAAAAACCTTCAAACATACTTTAGTGCCCAGAAGAGCACATATAGAAAGCCTGAGACACGTACTCCCCAGTTACTACAGAATCCAGTACAACCCTCTAGTGGATCCGCAACTCTCCTTGTTCGTCCACAGTTTTCAAAGGGGAGGAAACTTAACTATGTTCTGACTCTTTCCTTTTTAGATGTTTTGTTTTATTTTAAATGAGAATGATTTAAAAATAGGCATGGTAGGTAATAATAAAACTGGGATGTATAGAAATTTCCTGCTGTGTACTCCAGCTGTATGCATTGTTCCTCCGAATGTGTAGTCTTGTTTTCCACAATTTTAGTTATTCACAGCCAACTAAAATTCAAAGTAGTAAATGGAAAGCCTGCAATTAGAAGCAACACATCAGTTTTAAATTGAGCATCACTGTAAGTAGTGTGATGAAATCTTGCACTATCTTGTTCTGATCCACCGGAAGTATGAACGCTACTTCGTGCGGTGTTGCCAGACTATACGCGCAACCTTCATTCCTTAGACTTTCAGAAGCTGTCTTGCTGTTCAGACGAAAGTGCAGGACATGGAATTACCTACGGTTTCGGACATCAGTTAATCCATGGAGCATAACACTAATTTAGTCATAAAGGCACGTTAAGTGTGAGCCTACATTTATTCTTTAGAATATTTCCGTTGTTGACTTTTTAACTTTAATTTTGAGTTTCATTATATTAAATAACGAGCTCCTTTGAAAAACAATCACAGAAAAAGGATTAAATTTTTATATTTACTGATTATAAAAAAGCATAGAATTTTTTAATGTTGACCTTTTTTGGCATAGAAAGTCTAAAAAAGAACACTCCTTTCTTTCTTTCT